>JAJPUD010001456.1:349844-388181 GCA_023553655.1 Myrmecobius fasciatus
TAATTTTTCATTTTTTTATTTTTGTTTGACTGATTCTTCAAGTCTTATTGAGTCATTCACTTGCATTTGTTCAATTCTTATTTTTAAAGTGTTGTTTTCTTCAGTTACCTTTCTAAGCTCCTTTTGTAACTGGCCAATTGAATTTTTTTGTTCATTGCACTCTTTTTCCACTTCACTAATTTTATTTTTCAATAAATTGGTGTCTTTTTCATATCTCTTTTGCAGGGCATCATATCCTTCTTGCAAGATATTGTATCCTTCTTGCACTAATTTCAGTTTATTTTCCCATTTATCCTCCAGCTCTCTTTTGAGGTTCTTTATGCAACCTTCCAGAAAGGCCTTTTGAAAAAGTGACCAGTAATGGTCTTTAATACCTTCTTCTGGTATTTTGTCTAAAGGAACCTCAGGATCTGGGGTCATGGCTTCTTTGTCTTGATAAAAGCTGTCTATGGTGAGAGCTCTCTTTTGCTTCTTCATTTTTTTTTTAGACAGAGTGGATATCTCTTTAAGGTAGGGGGAAAAAATGGCAGCTTAAAGGCAGCTGAAGTTCTTTGCCCTGAGGCACTACGTTGAATTAACTTAAGGTGTTGGGCCGGTGGGGGCTAGGACTAAGTCCGAATTACTCCTTAAACAAGGCAAGTCTTCCAGAACACCTGCCCCCAATCAGGGCAGAGTGTCCCGAGTGCCTCAGATAAACTCCAGGTGTTTAGAATTTGGAGTTTGAAGTTTGGAATTTCTGTCATGATGAGCTGAGCTGAGTCCCACCCTCACTTCCGGCCTACACGGGAGTCCTCTATTTATCTCACTGTCCGAGTTAGACAAACCTGATATGAAGTTCTTCAGAAAAGTGTCCAAATATTTCTGAGTTCATTGACTTGAAGATCAGTTCAGAGGCTTATTTTATTGTTGATTTGAGAGAAGATCAGAGGAGAGGCAGAGAGTCACCTTTTCACTCCGCCATCTTGGCTCCGCCGGGCAATTTAAAAATATTTTTTAAAAGAATATCACGATTAAAATGTTCAAAATAACAAAAAAAGATGGTGATAAAAAGTGTCAAAAGCTACAGAAGTGGTCAAAAATCCTATAGATCAAGAGACTCTCCAATTTGTCTCCATTACAAGATGAAAATAGTAAGTAAAGAATTCATCATGAGATGGTTAGCTTGCTCCAGTGGGCTTTGCACTTAGCTTACCAGGTCCTTGGAAAACAGACAATCCATTGCTATGTCTTAACAATTACACAAATTATACTCAGTTAAACTATTCTAGGGGCACATACATCTAGGGATATAGCAATTATTCATTATAATGACATTGATCTATTAATGATACATTTCAATATTAAAATTTTTAAATTAATTTTTATATTTAAAAATTACACTGTTCCTACTTTTCAGAAACATAATTCTTAATTTTGGGGATACATTTTCTTCACTGTCAGGGTGCTCTTGAAAGAGAGAATTTATTTTGGTAACCTGGGTAATAAATTGAAGGTACCATATTTTAGTTTCAATACACATATATATTGCAATAGAGGTAGCTTAGGGTTAGAAGTTGCCAATGGGCAGCAAGGAATGGCAGCAATAGAAATGCTATAGACATTTTTCCCAAAGAGTTTAGAATTAAAACACACCAATCTTGGTATCATTAATAATTTTCAATCTAACTATTCTACTAACTAATCTAGCTAACTGATGTTAGCATTTCCTCACCATTTACAGAAAACAGATGGTTCTTACGTCACTCTTCAGAGAGCTGTATTTTCAGAACAAACAGCAAAAAATAGCCAAGCATCCATACATTTTTCTGTACATTTAAGATCCTTTGCCAATGGTCTATAAGTAGATTCTGAAGCATTTAATTCTGAATGGAGCAAGAAGGAAATAAACTATTAAAAACCAAGGACAATCATAATTTACCACAGAAACATTTGCCTTTAGCAAATTCCATGATTTCCTTCACTCCATCTCAGTCAGACATAAGTATAGTCACATACTAGACTTCATCACCTGTAAGCCTTCTGCTTCCCTAGTTAGAAACTCTGACATTGTTCATAATCTATCATTCTACCTTTCCCTATGGCTTACTTTTCCTAAAGCCATTTTTTGCCCTGAAGCCACCAGTTCCTCTACCCCTCAATAATTTCTTAGGCCTTTACCTCTATACTGACTTTATTTCCCACCCTTTTGAATCTTGACACAATACTCAAGCCATTTCAAATGTACAGTATTCTCTTCCACCAAATTCCTTGCCCCCTTGCCTTATTGCCACTGGTATCTTGCCATCCCTCGGTTCTGTATAAATTCCAGCATCCTTTTTTTCCCTCTTTCCCATCTAGATCCACTGAAGGCAGCTGGAGAATATCTTACAACTGGGTACTCTGATTGGGTACATTAGAAATTCATGTTATCCAATTTTAACAGTCTCCTTACTGCTACAAGAAAATCCTTTTAGTCTTCTTAAATGATTCCATTTCTTGCTTCTCACAGAATCTATTTCAAACCTTCTCTTTTCTCTTCAAACCTCCACATCTCCTTTTTCATCCTATATCTTATCTGAAGATCCCACTTGCTATTTTACTGAGAAATTTGAGGCCATTCAACATGAACTTCCTTTTCCCTATTCTCTTCATCTCAAACCCTTTGATACCATCCTCTTGTTCTCTTTTCTTTCCCCCAATCTCTGACAAAGAGGTAATCTTTTTATCTTGCCATGCCCAACCCCTCTACCTATATTCTTGATTCTGTCTCTTTTTGTCTTCTCCAGCACATTGAAATCTCAATAATCTTTTCTTTATTCAACCTCTTCCAATCTACTGATTCCTTTACCTTTAAACATGAAATAGTTTTTCTCATTCTCTTAAAAAAAAAGACCTTCACTGGATTCTGCCATTGCCTCAATCATTCATCATATAGTTCTCTTTCCTTTCTAAGACAAATTCCTTGAAAACGTTGTCTATACTTGCTGTATCCATTTCCTTTCCTCATAGTTGTTTCTCAGGTCTTTACAATACGTCTTCTGATTTCATCACTCAATTGAAAGTGCTCTCTCCAAAACTGATTTCTTTATTGCTAAATTTGATAGTCCTTGATAAGCCTTGGTCCTTCTTGCTCTATCTACTGCACTTAATGTTGGCCAGTCTCTCTTCCTGGATAGTTTCCCTGAGTTTTCATGACACAATCTTTCCTGTTACCCATTCCTGCTGTCTGATCACTCCTCATTCTTTGTTGATTCAACATTATATCACATATTCTAGTTTCTATTCTCTATCTACATTCTCTTTTTTGATAAATGCATTCTGTTATTATGATTTACAAATAGATTTACATACACACTATATATTTACAAAGATTTTTGTATATGCAATAAACAAATATATACAACATATATGCACATATGTACATTTGTATATATATATATATGTGTGTGTGTGTGTGTGTGCGCGCACACATACATTCTCCTAAGTCTTTCTCCTAAACATCAGTCTTTAAGTCATTAATGGCCTATTGTATATTTTAGATAATATGCCCTGGAGATATCTGAAAATTATCCAAAATGTGCCCCATCCCCACCATTCAGATTTCCTCATATGTATATTTTACTCTATTTTGTTTTATTTTCCATTCCAAATTCTTACTTTTCCTTCTTCATTTCATTCCGTGAACAGCTAGAGTCTGGTCCAGGTATTAATCATTATAAACATATTTGGTAAAATTAGAATAATCTTGATGGAGAATGCATGCACAGGAACAAGGCATAAGGGAATCTATGAAGAAGAAAAATGTAAAGGTAGACGGCCTCACAGTACCAAATTTAAAACTATATTACAAGGCAATCATCAAAACAATGTAGTACAGCTTAAAAAGGATAGTGGGGGGAATCAGTGGAATAGATTATCTACACAATACATAGTGGCAAATAATCAGAGTAATCTGTGTTTGATAAAGCCAAAGATCCAATCTTTGGGGGCAAGAATTCATTATTTGACAAAAATTACTGGAATAACTGGAAAACAGTTTGACAGAAACTATGCACAGACCAATATCTCACACTGAGTAACAAGATAAATTCAAACAGGCTACAGAATTTAGATATAGTGATATCAGAAGCAAATTAGAGGAATATGGAAAATTTTGTATGCCAGATCTATGAATAAGGGAAGAGTTAATGAACAAGAAAGAGACAGAGAGGATCTCAGGAAGTAAAATGGATAAATTTGGTTACACAAAATTTTAAAGCTTTTGAAAATATAATTGAGATGATGTCTATTAGTTGGGGAATGACTGAACAAGTTATAGCATATGAATGTAATGGAATAATTTTATATTATAAAAATAACAATGAGGATAATTTCTTTAAAACCTGGGAAGACCTATATGAAATGATGCAAAGTAAAGTAAGCCGAACAAGGACATCATTGTACAAAGCAACAGAAATATTGTAACCATGGTTAATTATGAATGACTTAGCTACTCTGACCAATAAAATGACCCAAGAAAATTCTGAAGGACTAGAGATGGACAATGCTATCTCTTTCCAGAGAGAACTGATGAACTCTGAGTGGAAATTAAAGTATAATATTTTCAATGTATTTTTTTTTCTTTTTTGTGATATGTTAATATGGAGATTAGTTTTACATTATTTCACATGTATAATTGATAGCATATTGCTTGTTTTTTTTTCAATGTGTGGAGGCAGGACTGAAGGGAAGGAGAAAATTTGGGACTCAAAATTTAATTTAAAAATTAATGTTAAAATAAATTAATAATGAAAAATCAAATTATTTTTATGCTCAAAAAGTTTAGAACTACTTATTAATCTAATGTTTTTAATTAGTTCTTCAAGATGCATATTTAAGCAAAACATTGTTCTACAGAGCTGTTCAGAAATAGTTATATTTGGAACTGTGCCCAAAGGGATTTCAAATGATGCACATACTCTTTGATCCAGCAGTGTCTCTACTAAATCTGTGTTCCCAAAAAAATCATAAAAAGGGAAAAGGACCCATATGTGCAAAAATGTTTGCAGCAATCCTTTTTGTAGTGGCAAGAAACTGAAAACTGAGTGGATGCCCATCAGTTTGGGAATGGCCGAATAAGTTATGTTATATGAATGTTATAGAATATTATTGTTCTGTAAGAAACAATCAACAGGATGATTTCAGAAAGGAATGGAGAGACTCACATGAACTGATACTAAATGAAGTGAGTAAAACCAAAAGAAAATGCACACAATAAGAAAATTATATGATGATCAACTCTGATGGACAAGGCTCTTTTCTACAGTGAGGTGATTTAGGCCAATTCCAATGGATTTGTGATGGGAAAGAGCCATCTTCATCCAGAAAGAAGACTGTGGAGATTGAATGTGGCTCACAACATAGTATTTTCACCTTTTTTGCATGCTTTTTTCCCTTTCTTTCTAATTTTTTTTCTTTTTGATCTGATTTTTCTTGTTCAGCATTATAAATGTGGAAATATGTATAGAAGAATTGTATATGTTCAACATATATTGGATTGCCCTCTAGGGAAGGAGGTGGGGAAATGGAGGGAGAAAAACTTGGAACACAGGGTTTTGCAAGGGTGAATATTGAAAACTATCTTTGAATGTATTTTGAAAATTAAAAGCTATTATTAAAAATTTTTAAAGTGTTTCCTAAAAATAAGAAATAAAGCTATAAGTAAAAAATGATCTTCTGGGCCTTTTCTGCTCCCCACAATTTTAGGAGCCTACTTCCTATATTGCTAGATTAGTAACTCCAATATCTTTTGTTATATTGTGTCTTTTTATTATATCTTCTAGCACCATGTAAATATTCCTCTAATCTCTTCAATAATCACACTGGTTTATAGAAAACAGTTCTAAAATTTCCTCTTATCCTTTACTTATTTCCAGTAGGAATTATGTTCTTAATAAGCATAATTCTGTTCCTAATAAGCAGAACCTTTCAACAATCAACTATTTTATTTGGGCTTACTAATTGCTAGCCATTGTTTATTGTCAAAAGTTTCAAAAGTCATCTCTTTTAAGTAATTTAGCACATTGTCTGATATATAGTAGGCACTTAACAAATATTTTTTATCTTTTGATTGATTAATAATGTATAATAGTCATTTCTACCTAGTTTCATTAGGATCATTATTTTTTCCTAGTTCAGTCTAATTAAAGAGAAAATAAATAAGAAAAAGAGTTAATTGACTCATTTCCTTTCTCACATATAATGAACTATATTTTTATTCTCCACACTCTCTCTTAAAGAAGTTATGTTACAATTAGATGGAAATGAAGTCTTTGGTTCAAATAAGGACTTTGTTCCACAAAAATAGATCTGTGCTGATTGGATAATTGGCTTGCAGAAGAGAAGACCTATTTGAAGGGCATGTCTTTTGGAAGAGAAATTCAACTTAATTATTTTTGGCTCCAAGAGAGAATATGGCAAAGTAGATAGAAGGATGGCTTTGGAGTCAGCATGACCTATCCCAATTCTGATATCTACTGACTATGTAACAATGAGTAAATCACTTATCTTTTCAGTTTCCCAGGCACATCTCTCAAACTGTCAGTTATGAAACAGTTTCAGATCTGCATTGTAGAGGGAGTTTCCTTACTGGAGAGTTTCCTACAACATTAAAGTCATAAATTCAGGAGACAAAAAAATAGGCTGACTCGAAAGTGAAAACTCCAGGGAAATAGATTTTATCAGTCACCAAGATTTTTTGAGGCTATTTACGCATCTGTAAAATTGAAATATAATAATGTATTTGTAAAATCCAGCTTAGTGGATTAATGTAAAGAAAATTATCACTATCTGAAGATGAAAAATTGAAAATTGAAATATTGAAATTGAATATTGAAATATTGAATACATTTAATTTTGAAATATTGAAAACATTTAAGTAGAGGTTGGATGGATCAGTCAGAAATACCAAAAAGGTGATTTCCACAAAAAGCAGGTGATTGAACTAGATGACCTCTAAAAGTTACTTCCAACATGGGATGCTGTTAACATCTAATTGTATTTTGCACAAATTAGGTATTCCATAAATGCTTGTTGAATTGAATGAAATAGCTTTCACTGAATTTATAGGCTTATAACCATTCCCTAATTAATGTATGGTCAAAAAACATTTTTGACAGTTTTCAGAATAAATCAGAGTTATCAATTGTCATGTGAAATGATGCTCTATATCACTAGTAATTAGAGAAATGCATACTAAAGCAACTTTAAAATTTAACATCTATCAAATTTGTCTTTTTTCCTTTTCTGTTATGTTAATCAGTTTTGGAAGGGATGTGGGAAAATTGGGACATCAATGCATTATTGGTGGAGCTGTGGACTGGTTCAACCATTCTGGTGTATAATTTGAAATTTTGCTCAAAGGGTTTTAAAACTGTGTATATGCTTTGATTCACAATATCACCTATTAGGTCTGTATCCCACACAGATCAAAAAAATGGGGGAAAGGACCTATATGTACAAAACTATTTGTAGCAGCTCTTTTTCTGGTGGCAAAGTATTGGAAATTAAGGGGATTCCACCAATCCATTGGGTTAACTCTTGAACAAGTTATAGTGGATGATTATGATGCTATAATACTATCCTAAGTTTTTGCACAAACAAACCCAACAGAAACAAAATTAAAAGGGAAGTACAAAGATGGGGGGAAAATCTTTACAGCCAGCGTTTCTGATAAAGGTCTAATTTCTAAAATATATAAAGAACTGTGTCAAATTTGTAAGAATATACACCATTTTCCAATTGATAAGTGGTCAAAGAATATGAACAGACAATTTTCAGATCATGAAATTAAAGCCATTTATAGTTATATGAAAAATCATTATTGATTAGAGAAATGCAAATTAAAACAACTCTGAGGTACCACCTCACACCTCTCAGATTGGCTAAAATGATAGGAAAGGATAATGATAAATGTTGGAGAAGATGTGGGAAAACTTGGACATTAAAGCTAAGAAACTCACCCTGTTCACCGCACTGTATATTTGTCGAACTGTCCCAGGCCAGGGCTGATCTTTGTAGGACTGCTAGCCTACCTGTTCCTGTTTGCGGGTGCCAGTCTGTGAAATGCCAATGATAGACGAGCTATACTGGCTCTTGCAGAGACAATGAAAGCAAGAAAAGAGAAAAACATTGATGTATGTGGTCAAGGCAACTCTGTGTACAGATCAAAGCATACTTTTTTCACTTTTTCTTTTTCTTGCAACATGGCTAATACAAATATATGCTTTGCATGACTTCACATGTATAATGGGCATCTTAATGTTTGTCTAAGATGGAATGGTCAGGGACTTGAGGGAGAATTAGACCTTAAATTTTT
The DNA here is from genome assembly GCA_023553655.1 of Myrmecobius fasciatus. Classification (NCBI taxonomy): domain Eukaryota; kingdom Metazoa; phylum Chordata; class Mammalia; order Dasyuromorphia; family Myrmecobiidae; genus Myrmecobius; species Myrmecobius fasciatus. The sequence continues at coordinate 358,180 of JAJPUD010001456.1, forward strand.
TTAAATGACTACTAAAATTAACTAATTAAAAAGAATATGGGATTTATGCTATTTCAAAGAATTCCTTTTTTCTAGAACAGATGAATTCTAAGTGCAAATTGTAATATTTTTTCCACTTAATTTTTCTCACTTTTTTGAAAACATGGCTAACATGTATTTCATATGCATATTCCTATATGTATATTTCAATATATATTATATTGCTTTCCTTCTCAATAATTGGGGGAAAGGATAGAGGGAGAAAGAGAATTTAGAATTCAATTTTTAAAAAGAATGTTGAGAATAAATAAAAATAATAATTTTTTAAAAACTTAAAAGAATTCTTTTCCCTCTCTCCTCATATACCAATGTATAAAACAGATGTGGAAAGAAAGTTGCTCATTCATTTTTTAATCCAAATGATCAAATTTTTACTTGATCAAAAACTGTATTTAGGTCGTTCAGTAGATAGAGGATGTGCCCTGAAGTCAGGAAGACCTGAGTTCAAATTTGACCTCAGAAACTTAACACTTCCTAGCTGTGTGATCCTGGGCAAGTCACTTAACCCCAGTTGCTTCAACCAAAAAAACCAAAACAAAACAAAACAAAACAAAAAAAAAAAAACCCTTGCATTTAATAACTACTTTGTGTGTGACATGATAGTGAAAGGCATAAAATATAATAGAAAACTAGTCATAACCTTAAAGGAAAGATAACAGCCATTTGAAGAGATGATTGTATCATATGCTGAGGAGTTAGGGGTGTATGGAAGTAACCTTAGCTGTTTATTTACTGTGTGTAGCTTTTTGTAATAGTACAGATGATGGGAGAAAGGTGACAAATCAATACTGAGCAAGTCAGGGCCATTTGAACTCAAGGAACACATGGACTGCAGCTCAAGCCACAGCTGTGGGTCAAAGCTATTTAAGTAGTTAGGATAGCTATTGCGTATACAAGGTGGTAAACATAAGAAGGGCAGCTAGGTGGTACAGTGGAAGGAGTATTAGACCTGGAATCGGGAAGATGAGTCTTCAAGTTCAATCTGGCCTCAGACACTTAGCAGCTGTGTGCCCTGGGCAAGTAACTTAACCCTGTTTGCCTTGGTTTTCTCATCTGTGAGCTGGAGAAGGAAATGTCACACCACTCTCATATTTTTGCCAAGAAAACCCCAAATGGGATCACAGATGCACCTGGAAAATGGCTATTTAAACAAAAGAAACAACAACAACAAAACATGGAGATTTCTAATACTCTTTCGGCTACAGAAAAAAATGATGATTGGTTTCCAGTACAAATACACATAGTAATTCAGGACATAGGATAGAACCTGAGAAAGTCTGTTTTGCAGGATCTGACATTATATTTTGCGCAATAGTGATGTGTATATACTTTTACAACCTATGTCTATAAAAATGGCTAACCCACTGAACTTTGGGTTGTTTCCCCAGTGCTGATAATGGTTTAACCTGAACAATATACTTCAAAAATAAAATTTATATTTTAAATTCTGAAGTTAACAAATATTAAATAAAATGGGCACTTCCATAATGTAGTAGAACAGAATACTCTACCTGCAAATGAATCTATATATTTTTAAAATAATAATTTTGTTGATATTTTTATTTATGTCTTTTTTCTTATGTTACCGGAATTTCTTCCAGTATTCTTCCTCCCGTGTTGTATGGGAAGAGAATCAACCCATATAACATTTAAAAAAATTAAAAATATACCCCAAATCAGCATAATTAACCAATACATTGAAAAAGCCTGTAAATGTAATATGCAATATAGCATTCTTGTATACATTCCACTTCTGTAAAAGAATGGGATAGTAGTGTTTCCTCATACCTGTTCTTTGGAACCATTCTTGTTCTTTAGAATTTTGTCACATTCATTTTTTCTTGTTTTATGTTTATTCTTTCAGGTCACATTCTTGTAGTTATCATACCTACCATTTTCTTGGGTCTACTTTCTCTGTGTCAGATTTTATGCATCTTTCCAGAAATCTCCAGACATTTATCATTTCTTACAGCACATGTATCACAATTTATTTAATTATTCCTCTTTCAGCAGGCATCTATTTTGCTTCCAATTTGCTTCTAATTCTTTGCTAGCAAAAAAAGTGCTACCATAAATATTTGGTGTATGTAGAAACTTTATTCTTATCAGTGACCTCCTGGTGTAATTTCTGATTAAAAGGGATTTTATCACTTTATATGCATAATTCTAAATTGCTTCCCCAAAAGGTTGTATTGATTATGAAACTGTATTATTCACAATTTACTTTTCTTTTTAAGTATGTAATAATTTCATAGAAAACTTTCAAAACGTCCTGTTTGTCTTTGTTTTATTCTGACCTCCCTTCTATGCAGTAAAAAAATCCATTCCTTCCTTCCTTCCTTCTTCCTTCCCTCTCTCCTTCCTTTCTTCTTTTTCTTCTCCTTTTTCTTCTTCTTCTTTTTCTTCTTCTTCTTCTTTCTTCTTTTCCTTCTTCTTTTCTTCTGCTTCTCTCTCTCTCCCCCTTCCTCTTTCCCTCCCTCCCCCCTTTCTCTTTCTTCCTTTCTTTCCTCTCACAATTCAGTAAGTGAGATGAGAAGAGAGAGACATCTCGGTATGGAAACAGCCAGCAAAAAGGTCCAAAAATGGAAAATGGACTGTCTTGTTTGAAAAACAGCAAGGTCAGTGCAGTGACTTAATCACAGGGTACATGGGGGGTTTGTTCAGGACAATTCTGGTGGCAATCATGCAATCCTGACAATAAAGAATTCAAGGATCAAGGATTTTGAAGATTTCCCACGACTGAGGAGTCACCATGGCTATGACTGACTAATAAGGCATTGAATTGTCATATCAAGAACTTAATGAGTCCTTTTCAGTTCAGATCAGACATAGTCCAGGCCCTGACTCTATAATGTTCAGAAAGTTAAAAAGCTTTAACTTGGTCTTAGACCAAAGAAAGATTTGGGAGGGATTAAAATTAGCCCACACTGCCCAGATCCACAAAATGGGTAATCTCCTTTACTTGATCACTCAAGGGGCTGGTAAGGAGCTGCTAAAATTTTGACTAAAATTAGACTGGAGGTCCTCTGGTATAGATTTTTTTTCTTTTTATTTGATGGGGGTTTTCACTTTTGAAGTTTTTTAGAGAGCGCAAGGTCTTGTTTATTTTAGAGAACATTGAAGGAGAATACCCAGTCACCTATAAAGATTGCTGTAAGAAAGTACAAAATGGGTGCTTGGAAGGGTAGAGGATACTAATGAACTAAAAGAACTCTCCCTAATCTGTAATATCTACACAAGAATGGTTTGGCATTTATTTGGTTACCCCAGTTATAAAAACTGGAAAAATAAAATTTAAATTAGAAAATTGAAACCATAAGGATTATCAAAGAATAATCTAGGGTGGAGGTTAGTGTAGTGTAGTGTAGGTTCCCCCAAAAGAATTTAAGAATGTAAACTCCTTGGGGTCAGGGACTGGCTTTTGTGTTCAGGGGGGTGATTTGAGATTTGAAAAGAATCTTTTGTTCTTTGCCCCTAGCTCTCCACTGTTAATCTTCCCCCTTAGAATGTAAACTCCTTTGGGGCTGGCTATGTAATGAGGGGTGGAGATTCAGGTCTTAGAACTTCTGTAACATCCAATTCATGTGGAATCAGGGGAGGGACTTGTGCATCTGGATAGGAAATAGAATGCTGCCTTTGGAGTTTCAAAGGTATGTCTACTAACCTAGGTACCCATTCTTGCAAGAATGTAAAATAAAATTTTCCTGCATTCATCTGTAAGTGGAGTTACTAAGTAAGATATTTTGTCTCTTACATTTATTACATTGCTTCCATTGACCTATTTTTTTAGACTTTCAGTGGGACATAAGGATGAAAACTGTGAGACTGATTCTTTCCATTGTCATAATTATGATCAGATTGAAGATTGTAAAGGGAAAAAGAAGGAAACATTTTTTCTTGGTTTGTAGAAATTTATAGCATTATAAACTACAGATTAAACTTATATTGGAAATGAAATGTTTTTATTGTAAATTTTGCTATTATGATATAAAGGTTTTTATAACTACTAAAAATTCTTAGGTTTTTTTTTTTTAATTGGGCAGCTATGATTAAAATTACAGGCAAAGGCTTATGTCTCTATTATGTCTCTATTACTCTCTTCCCTTCTTGGAGAGAAGAACATTTTTTCCTAGTTGAAAGTAATTTTACTTTCCAGGGAATAAACAGAGCTAAAGCTAGTTTGAAATAATTGTTTAGGTGATAATGCTCTGGGAGAAACTGAGGCAGTACTACAGATTAGAGACTAAGTAATATTTTATTGATGGTAATGGAGAGTTTAGAATCCATAGCTATGGGTGGGACTGAATGGGACGCTTGTCTCAAAGCACCCAGTTCCAGAGAGTTAGACTGGCAGCCATTAGCCAGCCATCTGGATTTCAAAGTATCCAACAATTAGTGAGTTTGCTCCAATGATTCTTATAGGGCTCTAGCACTCAGGGGAACAAAGAAGAGGCAGAGCACTGGGGCAGGGAGGGGGTTGGAGTTCCAGGAAAGGACTACAAATTCAGTTCTGACAGGTTGGGGGCATGGAGGAAAGATCATAAATTTTGATAAGTTTGGGAAGAAGCTAGGAGCCACTGAGTCTGGGGGCATAAAGATAAGAGGGATGTCTAGGTGTTTGAGATGGGCCATCTGGAGGTTTTATGACTCTTTGGAATTGGAATTCCAGCCTCCATTTCTCTGCAGCCCCAATTATCTCTGAATGGTTGGGGAGGTTGCTACAGAGACAAAACACTTGAGGAAAACTGAGACATGGAACTGTGGCACAACATTCCACACTCTCTCTCCTGAATATTCAAATCATTGAATCACCCTCCCCCAGATACCTGGAAGGTCTCAGCATCATGATTTTGACCGACCCTACCAGGAGCAGATAAACTAAAATAAAACTAGAAAAGGACTATGGTGAGGGCAAGTCTCTCCCTGATGGCCCCAGAGCTATTATTAACAGCCTTCCATAGTCCTCCCTGTTGCAAGTTTGTCAGGTCCTCTGCAGTTCTGGAGCTCCATCTCAGCCAGGGAACCCAGTGGTTACAGGACCAGGAAGTGGATCAGAGAGACTGCCAGGAATCAGAAAATAGTCCCAGAAACTGAGTCTGCCAGGGCAATTCCAACAAAACAAGGGGGTTCAAAGTTAAAGCAGAATCAGCAATCGCAGTACAGTTGGGGTTTAAATAATAAACCAAGCAGGCAGAAAAAATGAAAAAATGAACTACTGGAAGGGCTTCCAATTTAAACTGATGGTTTGGGAGTGGGGCAAAAGTACCTAAGGCCTAGTGAAATAGGAAACTAGGGGCACCAGTGGTTCCCATTTCAAGTATTTTGGGGAAAAATCCAATAGCTTTCCTGGTTATTATCTCTCATCCCCCCCCCCTTTTTTTCCACTGAAGGAATCATCCAAGGAGGAGTAAATAGGGCTCTAGTTGTCAATTTCATCCTATATAACAGACTAGTATAGTAGGTGTTTTCCACTCTGGAATTCAAGATCCCTCAACCAATTACATATCCGAAAGGGAACATTGTGATCAATTAGATAATGCAAATACAAACTATCCATTATAGTAACAGTCACCCAAAATCTTAACCCAACATTTTCCATCCTTAAATCCAAAATACAGCAATAGGGACCCAATCAGGATTGTACAGTAATACACAGTCAGAGTGTAACAGTCAGTCATCAACCACCCTCAGTTCCCCCCCCAAATTAATAAGGCACAAAGTCCATTAGGAGCAGGGTCGAGGTCTCTTTAAAAGCTGCTTCATGCTGAGAGGGGCAAAGTGAACTCCTTCAGGGAAGGGGTTGGGTGTGGAGAAAGCAGCTAGTGATCTTGATTCAGAAGCAGGTCAGTATGGCTGTAACTTGACCAAAATCTAGAACAAAAAATCAAATCTAACAAATAAAGGTTAGAACAGTCTGAGACAGAAGGACTGGTTCACAAGGACTGCCACAAAATGGGGAGAAGCCAGTACCAATGTGCCAGCAGCTTTCCATGTAAGGAGACAGGTTTGTCTCAGAACAGACAAAAGGCTGTCAGCTGCAGTCCCCATAAACAAAAAGCAGTCATGTCTCTCAGACAACTGTGCCAGTTGTCCTCTCCTTATTTAGAAACCTTTCAAGACCAGAATACCTACAGACACAAATATCTAGTAACAGATAGATGACCAGGCTAAATACTCATGTGCCTAAGTATAATGAGTACATATAGTCAGATTGGAAAGAGCAAGGCATGACATAATTGAATTGCATTAATTGTTTCTATTGACTATTGCTCTGATCATAGAAATGATTTACAGGAGGAAAAACAGGGACATGGCTGTAACATAATATAATCAGTCAAAATTGATTCTCAGCACATACAGGACATGGGATAGAATAGCCTTAACTCAGTTTTACTCCAGATAACTTACAGAAAGTGGAGCTTTAAAACTCCCAGATAATATTAGCTACAGGCCCAAGTTTTACCTTCAATAACAAATTCCATTAACCAAAGCTTCAGATGAATCCCAAACAGGCATTTACCATGACCTTATATTGATAACAGTAAGAGATTTGTCCCATGAACTTTCTGGGACTTATCTTTCATATCTAAGTAGATGTTTCATAAGGTGAATATTACAAATCATTTTGCTTTTAAAATACCCAATACATAAAAAATATTCTAAATTGCATATTGTACAGAACAGAAACATTTTCAAAGAGACAAAAGGCAAAACTATTATTCTCAGAGTCCCTTTAATAAAAGGGTACAACTTTAAGATGACTCAATACAATTAATTAAAACTCATACAGAAGATCCTAATTTCACATAAAAGAATATGAAAGAAGAAAGCTTTGTAAGGGTTAATGTTGAAGAATTATCCATACATATGTTTTGCAAATACAAAGTTTTAATAATAAACAAACAAAAAAAGAATCTGAAAGATTTAAAAAAATATATCAATTAAACTTTTGGAAATAACCCTACCAAATTATAGATCACATTTGTTATCATATTCCTTAAACAAGGAGACAATCATGTACCAAAAGAAACAAACATTCAATCAGTCAATATCGTGTAAAAGTGAGCTGTCCCTTTAAAAAAAAACACTCTGCTCCCTTTCTAAAGAAGCAGCCAAAATTGGTGGGTGGGGGAAGGGAGGTGAGTTAAATCTTCACCTTAGAGAAAGAACCTTCCCGTTTCTCCCTCCCCCACTCAACTTTTAAAAGACTTGCCTTTTTTTCTTCATGTACTCTTCTCTTTCTTGCTACATGCCTTTTCCCTCTCTCTTTCTCTCCTCCCAAATACCTTTCTGATATTGTCCCTCTCCTTTTTTATGTCTCAATTCCTTATCCCATTCATATAAAATCATCTCTTTCCTCCTTTCTTTTTCTTTTCCTTTCCTTCAAAACTTTCAAGATTCACAATATAGTGAATAGCTAAGTAATTCCATAAAACTCACACACATGTTCAAAATTAAATTTGACAAAATTTAAAGCAAAGCTTATAATGTTTACCAATTACCCAATACGTTTCAGAGGGTAACAAATTATCAGGACTTTTTTAAACAAGCTACTATTAATCTAAATCAAATCAAATACAAGTTTTAGAAAAACTTTTCTTCTCTTTCAGTATTAATGGTTCAATATTCAAACACATTTCTAAGATCTTATATCCAGGATAAACAATCTAGAATGCACAAGACAACAGAAATTATAAAAACCAGGTTTCCAAAATTCAGTAGACTAATAAACCCATAAGGATATGGCTTCTTTTTTTTCTCACTTAAATAAATTTCCTAAATTCCAATTGAATGTTGCAGGCAAACTGAATTATCATTTGGTTGTATGTATACATGCATATACACACATACACACACATATATTTTAAACTGGGCCCCTCAAAACTTTTTCCTAAGTTTTTTTCTCCAACACTAATTGACATCAACTTCCTTTGTTCTCTCTTATCTCGCCCCACACAGAGCTGTAAATCCCAGGAAGGATTAATTTATTGCCCTCCTCTTCACTATCAGACTTTTTTTATTGCTTTCTTTCTTTCTTTCTTTAAGCAGGCTTTTGGGGGGAAAACTATTCCTTCTACTTTCAAATTAATGCAAACACTTAACTCCAGCAAGAAATTTAAAAACCACAATTATTTTTTAGCTAAGCACCTTTGTAACATTGTAATGACCACTTGCCAAATTCTTAATCATTGTTCTTAAAACTTAACAGAGTTCCCTAAATCAGCCAAACAGACAAATTTTAAACATTGACCACACAGATGCAACAGTTAGCACATGCAAGGTAGGAGCAAACTCTTGCTGTTCAGGAATGCTGTGAGAGGAGAGTTTTTTCTCTCTCCCTCTCAGGAATTCAAATTGAGCCTTTCAAATAGCTCCCAAGCTCCAGTCTGGTGTGCTCTCTGCCTTCCCAGAGAATGCCCAGAACTCAAATTTGTGTCCTAAGACACCCAGAATTGTGCCCAAACGCACCCAGACCCAGACAGTATCTTAGTAGATACTCAGAACAGATGGTATTACCCAGTGTCCTGTCAATACTTCCCAGATTAATGAAAAAATTAAAAAAAATGTATAGCTCATCAGCCACAAATTTTAATTTTCATATTTCTTTCTGGGAACCAATCAGTGTGCCAACACCCAAACAGACAAACAGAACTTACCCTGCAGGGGTTTCAAGGAGACTATCCTATGGCCAGATGGAGATGTCCACTTGAGCTCTTGATGCAGCTGAAACTGCTCTCTTCGTGGGACTCTGAGACCAGCCAGAGTTGTCCTTCCCTAAAAAGCCCAGGTCCAATTGCTTCAAGGCTCTAGGAAGAGACCTGTTGGTCTCCAATCTGTAACACTGCTCTCAGATCTTTTATCTTGCTGGGCCTCCAAATGTAATGCTCCGGGAGAAACTGAGGCAGTATCACACATTGGAAATTAGGTAATATTTTATTTAGAGTTTAGAGTCCATAGCTATGGATGACTGAATGGGACTCCTGTCTCAAAGCACCCAGTCCCAGAGAGTTAGACTGGCAGCCATTAGCCAGCCATCTGGATCTCAGTGTATCCAGCACTTGAAAGTTTGCTCCTATGATTATTATAGGGCTCCGGCGCTCAGGGAAACAAAGCAGAAGAGGCAGAGCACTAGGGGAGATTGAAGTTCCAGGAAAGGACTATCAATTCAGTCCTGACAAGTTGGGAGTATGGAGGAAGGATCATAAATTCTGATAAGTTTGGGAAAAAGCTAGGAGACGCTGAGTCTGAAGCCAAAAGATAAGAGAGATGTCTAGATATTTGAGATGGGCCATCTGGAGGTTTTATGACTCTTCAGAATGACAGTGGCCATAACTGCAGCTCAATTATCTCTGAATGGTCAGAAAAGTGGGAGGGGTTGCTACCAAGGCAAAACAATTAAGGGAAACTGAGACAAAATAATTTAGGGAAACTGATACATGGAAACTGAGGCACAACAAGGTAAATTAGTACCTGTCACTGAAATTGAAATAGATTTTGCAAATTGAGGAGTAAAGGTTCAGCAATTAATTGCTGTTTAAAAGAGAGAGTTAGATAGGAAGAAAGAAGGAGAAAGAAGAGGGAGGAGGAGAGGGGAAAGAAGAGGAGGAGAGGAGGAGGAAGAGGATTTAGTAGGAAGAAGTAAGAAGAGGAGGAGGAGGGGAAGAAGGAGGAAGGAGAAGGAAGGAGAAGGAAGAAGGAGCAAGGAAGAGGAAGTAGGAAAAGGAAGAGGAGGAGAAAGTTTAAGTAGAGATAATGAGGAAAGTAGGTAGAATCTTAAGTAAAGGTAAAATTCTTTTTAATGACAATGTTTGGGATTTTTAGAAAAAGGTTTAAGAAGATTTCTTATCTCATTGAGACACAAAGATATGAAAAAATTTTTGGAGAAATATATATTAGCAATTTCAGATAAATAAGAGTATCTAGTTATATTTCTAAAATGGAAAATATAGAAATAAATCTTGCAGCATGAAATTATTTAAAAAGAGCACGTTCCATTAGAGTTTGTAGCAGATCTTTTTGTGGTAGCAAAGAACTGGAAAATGAGTAGATCTCCAACAATTGGGGAATGATTGAACAAATTCTGGTATATGAAGGTAATGGAATATTATTGCTCTATAAAACCGATGAACAAGTTGATTTTAGAAAGGCCTTTAAGACTTTAAACAGAAAATGTCACCTACATCTAGAAAAAGAACTAAGGGGACTAAATGTAAAACAGCACATGCTACATTAATTTTTTTTTTCTGTTGTTTTTTGTTTTATCTCTCCCATGGTTTTCCCCTTTTGCTCTAATTTTTCTCTTCCAACATGAATCCCAACATAATGCAATGTGTATTAAAAATAAGTAAATATACTAGGGGGAAAAAAGGACCATTAGAGGAACATAGCCCAATCCTGAGAGTTTTATGAACTCCAAAAAGGGGGAAATGACAATGTGAGACTGCCACCATAAATCCTTGAAAGTGAGTGTAGTGGGCTCTATAATTTGAGGTGTTATCAGCTAATGGGCTTGTGAAAATTGAGATTTTGAATGGTATTAATGTAATATGATTTTGTGGTCCCCTGATTTTAGGAGGGCTTCTGTTCTAACAATAAGTTAGGAAATCCTAGATTTTCTGGTTTTTGGAATCTGCCTCAGGAAGCTTCCAGGTCAATCAGTCTGATTACCATTCCTCAGTCAGATAGTTTCTAGTCTCAGGAAACTCCCACAGATCAAACTCCTTTTGACAGTAGACAGGAATAGACCACTCTTCAATTCATTGCTGATTGTCAGATAGATAATCTGTTGATCAATGATAAACAAATTCCAGAGACCATTCCTCCTTCTTACCTATGAGCCATAGAATTAGCACATCGATGATTGAAAGCTGGACGTATTTCCTTGCTTCTGTTCTGCTGAATTCTCTTAGAATTCCAGCTCACTTTGTAATGGCATTACTTACAGGAAACTTTCTCCCTTGACTTTGGATTTGGGAGATGGGTTTTCAGACACTCCACAACACAGGTCAGTGACCCCAAACTTTTGGGGTCTCCTTTCTCAACCTCAACAGTATCATTTATATTGTAAATTTGATTTAATTTGATTTGATTGAAATGTGTCTTGAAACTAAATTATAATGTAGTTTCATTTAAAGTGAGATGTGTTATCCTATTAAGATAATTGTGGCAAATCAGAACTTAATGCAAACTACATTTGACAATGTTTGGAAATTGTATAGATCAGAAAAATACAAGCTCAAATCTGGTCTCAAAAACTTACTAACTGTACAACTCTGAGCAAATCATTTCATCTCTGATTACCTTAGTTTCCCTATCTGTAAAAAGGGATAACATTATTTTCTTTTTTTTTTTTTTCATATCAAAATCATAATGTAATAATCAATTCATAAAATCAACCCTCATTCTATAAGTATCTATAACATAAATATAGTTCTCAAGAGTTATTTTTTCTTGTTACCTTTTTATGTTTCTCTTGTGTTCTGTGTTTGTAGATCAAATTTTTTGTTCAGTTCTGGTCTTTTCAGTAGAAATAGGTGAAATTCTCCTATATCATTGAAAGACCATCTTCTTCCCTGGAAGATAATGCTCATTCTAGCTGGGTAACTTATTCTTGGCTGTAATCCAAGTTCCTTTGCCCTTCTGAATATCTGATTCCAGGCCCTTCGATCCTTCAAAGTAGAAGCTGCTACGTCCTGTGTGATCCTAATTGTAGCTCCCCGATATTTAAATTGTTTCTTTCTGGCTTCTTGTAATATCTTTTCCTTGGTATGATAGTTCTGGAATTTAGCCACGATATTTCTGGGGGACTTAATTTTTGGGTTTCTTTCAGGAGGTGATCGGTGGATTGTTTCAAGGAGTATTTTGCCTTCTGGGTGTAAAATATCAGGGCAGTTTTCTTTTATGATTTCCTGGAATATAGTGTCCAGGTTCTTTTTTTCATCATGGCTTTCAGGAAGCCCTATAATCCTTAGATTGTCTCTCCTAGATCTATTTTCCAGGTCAGTTGTTTTTCCTAGGAGATATTTCATGTTTTTCTCTATCTTTTCATTTTTTTGTTTTTGTTCAACTGATTCTTGAAGTCTTGATGAGTCATTAATTTCCAATTGGTCGATTCTAATTTTTAATGTCTTATTTTCTTCAGTTACTGTTTTTAGTTCCTTTTGCAATTGACCAATTACATTTTTTTGTTCACTGCATTCTTTTTCCATTTTTTCTATTTTATTTTGCAGTGATCTCATTTCATTTCCCCATGTTTCTTCTAACTCTCTTTTAAGATTTTTTATGCAATCTTCAAAGAGAGCCTTGTGACATGGAGACCAATTTATGTCTCTCTTTGGGGCTTTTTCTGGAGTTGCTTTACCTTTAGGGGCCTCAGGATTTGAGGTCTGTTCTTCCCTCTCTCCATAAAAGTTGTCTATGGTGAGAGCTCTTTTTGGTTTTTTATTCATTTTTTTTAAAGGTGTGAGGTCTGTTTAGGGCAAAGGTGGGACAGCTGCTTTAATTTGCCCTGGGGCAGTTCTGCTGATTGAATTATGTCAAGGGCTGGGCAGCTCTGCTGATTGAATTATTTCTGGTGCTTATCAGACCTGTTGTTTGATTGATTGCTTTAAGGTGCTGTGTAATGGCAGCTAGTTACGATGCTCATCAGGGGTTCAGTGGTTCACAATCTACCCCCCTCAAAAGGCAGACCCTCCAAACCACCTGCCCACAATCAGGACAAATTGTTCCAAGAGGCTCGCAGAAGACTCCCAGGTGTGTGAAAAGCACAACACTCCCACTCCTGTTCTGACTCCTGTTCCAGCTCCCTGCTCCAGCTCCCTGCCCCGGTCTCCCTGTGCTGCAGTCTGGGTTCAGCAGGCCACCCCCTGCCCCATTAAAACAGACCTGTTTTGAGGTTCCTCCAGAGTATCTTCTTCTAGAATCGCGTTGCTCTCCGGATATTGTGGATTTTTTTGCTTCAGAATCAGTCTAGAGGCTTCATATTTTGTTGGTTTGAGGGGAGGTTAGAGGAGGTTACAGAGAATCCTGTCTGATCTCCACCACCATGGCTCCACCCGGATAACATTATTTTCTAAGGTTGTGAAGAAACAAAGGATATAGTAAGTGTAAAGTACTAAAAATGTTACCTGGCTTGTGGTAAGTACTATGCAAATGTTAGATATTATTATTTATATAATGTGTAATCATTCTTTACTGATTTTGAATGCCATTGGTATAGGATGTCTAATTGTTGAATGAAGTGATTTTTCTAATATAGAATAATTTTAATATAAAGGATTAATATAAAGGATTCAAAAATGTACTCAATTAAAATAACATTAATTAACTAGCAAAAAATTTTGTGCTATTTGTAAATAAAAATCCATTATATTGTTAAATTAGTGTTAAGTTTGAGAAATCATTGTATAAGGAATGCTTTTACCTAGGAAAAAGGATACCCAAAATGTATTGGAATTATATCATTAAAAAAGTAATTTTTCTTTTAACCTGGATGGTGTTAGATTATAAATTGAACTGTTAAAAAACATTATCACAATGTTTAAAAAATTGTTAAGTTTTTAACTGGGTATGTTTTGCCTTAAAATGATAATAATAATAATAATAACATTGTTCAGGAAAAGGTAATGCAGAACTTTTTTTCCTTCTCTGTGAGGTTCCTAGGGACTTTCAATTTGGGCAGCAATAAGACCTTATCAGATCTGTGAGGGAAACTGCTAGCAAAAGGTTGGGAGGTTGTGATGTAGCTGATGAAAAACTAGGATCTCTCACAGCTAAAGTAAAAGAACTTGCAAGTTTGTTTATAGTAACAAATGAGTTTTATGTGGTCAGTTATTTTTGCCATTTCGGCTAAATGGCACTATGGATGGAGCAATGGGCCTGGAGTCAGGATGAATCATCTTTCTGAGTTCAAATCTGGCCTCCAATACTTACTCACTGTGTGACCCTGGGCAAATCATTTAACCCTGTTTGTCTTAGTTTTCTCATCTATTAAAATGAGCTGGAGAAGGAAATCACAAATGATTCCAGTATCTCTGCCAAGAAAAGCCCAAATATAATCACTAAGAGTCAGAAATGACTAAAAAACAACTGAACAATGACAAAAATGAAAATTATGAAATTATACTTGTTGTTGTGGCTGCGGTAGTACCAAATGTTATTATTTAAGTACCAGATGATGTGATTTTGGAGAAGCATCAAAAGTTGGGCTTCAGTCATGTGAAGAATTCACAATGGACATTATATTTGGCAAAAAGATTTTTTGCCAAAATAGGGGAATGTTATAGACAAAATGATGGAATATAATAGATAACAGGAATTGTAAATATGAGAGTTGGGAAAACAAAGAATGGAGTTTTAATAATTAATGATGGAAAAGGCAAGTTCCCAAGTGGAACTTGCCATTTACTAGGAGAAAAGAAACACCCCATGAGGATGGAGCATACCCTTAGTTGGCAGGCTAAATCCAGAAAAGAACTTAGCACACTAAAAGAGTTAATTAGGTAAGGAGGAGAAGTGGGGGTTGAGAAGCATAGTGGAATTAGGGGAGATACTATGTGGCATGAAGGCTTACAGTAGCCAGCATTTTTCTGTGTTTTGAATGAACTATTATGAATTCACTTTGTGTGCAAGACTCCAGAATGTGGGTGTTCTTAATTTCTAAATGACTTATTTCTGCTTCAATATGTATTTAAATTAGAAGGACTAATTAAGGTAAGGCTTTATTTGTGCTTTTGTGTCCTTATATGTGCCTGATGCTAATAATTATTACAACATGAGAAAAACAATAATAATTTAGCCCTCTGCCATAATTAATGTAATTTTGCTATTTGAGATAAAAATCTCTTGGACTGTAATTTGGTTATTATTTGGAATTTTGATTTTTAAATTTGTTTGAATTGTCATTAAGCCAATATTCCACAGTTCCAGGCAAATGTCATACACTATCCAAAGGAAGTGTGGTCTAAGAAGTACTACAGATGGATGCCTATGTCTAGGAAAATTGAAGAGACAACTTTGCATGGTGAAGGTAGGAGTTTCTTGACTCAGATTCCTTATTATACTATTTCCTTTCTATCCATGTAATTTTCCTACCTTGTTAATTCTGAAACTGCCTATGAGACCCTATTAATAATTTGGAACTTTACTTTATGATTGATTGTTAACTAGGACTTTTACCTGGAATCAAACAGAATTAAAGTAATTTTTCCTCTTATGCATATGTCAGGTCAGTCTATGCCCTTGAAGAGAAAATCTTAATATTGTAATAATCATGTCCCTTCTTTTTCCTTGCACAGAAAATTTCTAAAAACAGGTCAAGAGAATTGTAGTTTTTGTAATTACAATACCACTTCTATTATTTGACAAATTAATATTGTTGTTCATCATTTGTTTTCAAAAAAGACTAATGGCATCACAGAGATATGTCTTTATCTGCAAGTCAATTGAATTTAAACAAGTCAAAGTTGCAAAAAGTTATCAGTCTCATTTTCTCTTCTGCAGTCATCAAATTCCAGAATGAAAGTCAGGACAACTGAAATGGCCTAAGATTACTATTATCAATATATGACTAAGTTCCATGAACTTCATATTCTGCCACCTTCATAGCCTTTGGAACAAATTGTTTTCACCTGCCCATTATGAATTATAATAGGATGCACAAATCTTACTATTTTTGAATTTGAATGTGTGGTAAGCAACTAGTTCTCATGCATGCTGTCTTTTTGGTAACAGTTATATATTCAGTCATAAGATTAAGTACTTAAAGTATCTCTTTCTTTCAGGATGGTATGAGTATAACATATAGCCCCAAAAGAAGGAGATAAATTAAAGATATAAAATTTTTAAATTTTAATGAAGTAGTAAACTTTGAGAAAGCAACAATATAGACTGTTTTCTCTAAGAAATAAGGGATATACATATAGTTATAAATTTATCTACATACAAAATATATTGATCTTTTTATATGATATACATGTGCTATATGTGTGTATGTGTGTACATTCACACATACATACATATGTGTGTTATAGCTTTCAAATGTTTCTAATGGTATATATAGTCTTTGAATACATTTAGTAACAAATTCACAACATTGGATTAAGGATTTTACATATAATATTGTGTTAATGATTGTAAAGAACTTTTAAAATTATGTTTAAAATCAGTCTCTATTAAATAATATTAAGAGACAGAAGGAGTCATTTTCAAGTCAGGTATTCATGGATCCTTTTTTTAAAGAAATGCATTTTATTTTCAATTTATAAAACAAACATTTTCATACTACAATATAATAAAAAATTGCACATGAAGCTGCAAATATATTCTATACAACATGCTATTTCCTCCAAGTATACAACAAAATTATTATGTAAATTTCATTTTTCTCTCTTTTTTTTTCTTTTAGCTCTTTGGCATTGTCCATATCAGGTAGAGAGTTAAAGTAAAGCTAGAAAAAACAACTGAAATTCTCTAAACCTCCAGGTGAATTACAGATTCCTAATTTTGTGTTCTTTTTATAATTTCTGTTGTTAATAGAATTAGATCCATAAGGCTTGAGCTGATTTTCACTACATGAACTAGTTACTGGAAAACCAAATTTAGGAGGTTGTACTAAATGTGTTAAGTCCTTGTTACTGGCAAATTTTAGCAACATTAAATAGGGAATCTCTGCAAGTGACTTGGAACCAAAGAACAGATCTCCTAGGAGGAGTCCCCATGACAGCTGCCCTGAAAATAAAGACTTACTCCAGATTTTCCAAGAAAAAATGTTTCCAAGGATCAGATGGATGTATGTGATCTCAGAAACTCAAGATGAAATATGCTAACTGTAAGAGACCTGATGTTATTTAATATTGATAATCATTTTGTACTATTTTAACTTTAATGTTTCATGGTGTTTATGATTACTTGGAAGAGAGGTATGCCAAAATTCTTTTCATTTATTTGCAAGAATCAGGGCAGTCTCTTCTACAACTTGTCTTCTGTTTTTATTAACTTCATCTGACCAGAACTTGACCTAACTATTTGGTACTTCTTAGGTAGAGGCCAAAGAGAAGTTTAATCTCCCCAAAATGGTTTAATTATTGCTCTAGCTAAATGACCCTACTTTTCTTGATTAACTTGCTGATATGTAAATGTAAATTTTTCCTTTTCTAGAAATGTAGTTAATGTGTAACCTAACTTGTTTACCTATAAAGTCTAACCTCCTTAAGTAAGCTTTATAGACAAACTAAGTTAAGTTACAGATAAAACTACATTTCTAGGCATTATAGATTTCTTCCCCTTCTTTTTTTCTTTTAGTAATAGTATTTATTTATTTATTTTTTTTTAAATTTTTTTTTTGCTGAGGCAATTGGGGTTAAGTGACTTGCCCAGAGTCACACAGCTGTTACGTGTCTGAGACCAGATTTGAACTCAGGTCCTCCTGACTTCAGGGCTGGTGCTCTATCCACTGCGCCACCTAGCTGCCCCCTTTTTTTCTTTTAGATAGTCAAGTAGATTCCCAATAAAATCTGAAATTCTTCTCTTCAGCTAGACCTCTTCATTATTTTTTTAAAATTTCATTTTCTATACCTTTTCAAAAAAGGATTTCTGTCACTCTGTTACCTAACTTTTCTTTCTGTCTGCTCTAGACTCTCATTCTCTGACTCATAACTCCAGTAATTAACTGTTCTCTTTCTTTTCTTTGTATTTTTCATTCAACCAAAGCTTCCAAAGTATTCATTCTAGGATTTCTCCTCTAAGTATTTTGTTTTCTTTTGAAGGGCAATCAGGGTCATAGCTCTTAAGTGTCAAGTGTTTGAGGTAGAATTTGAACTTAGGTCTTCTTGATTCCAGAGCTGATATTCTATCTGCTATACTATCTAGTTGTCCCTCTCTCTAGATAATTTCTGCAACTTCCTCAGAAGTTTTTATGTCTTTTTCTATTATGTCTTACTCTCTGAACAATGGCAAATATTGCAGATGTCATAGAGGAAACTTCCCTATAGTAGAGCCACTCCCTCTGATTTTTTAACCCACTACTGATCTATAGTCTATCTCCAGTTGATTTCCCTCCCTCCCTCTCCACATTTACCTGGAAATATAATTGTGTCTATGTTCTTCTACTCCTCCAGGTACCAATTGCCCTCAGAAGTTCCAATTATCCCTTCCCACTGTAAGACAAGTAGACTTTTCAAGCACCAAATTCCCCAGGTTTCATCCAGTATGATGTCCTCATCTTTTTTTTTTTATCTATAAGAGCATTCATAAATTGTACCACCTTCAAACTTAAAAGTAAGGCCTTGTTCTTCTCCCTCTCCTCATTTCAGCCTTTCCCACTTAATTCTTTATGTACATTTTCCTGTAGGCTCTTCTCTTTCTAAGACCACATCAATCACTTTCCCCTAATTGTTAGTCCTTGATTAGACCCTGTGAGAATTGGATGAGGGTTTAGTTTCCACAGTATTCTGAAAACTGAATTAGAGAAATATAGAAAAATGAAATTTAAATTAGAAAAATAAAATTGAACTTAATCCCATCTTTCTTGTGTACATTTAGAAAGAAAATCTCTCACTGGTCTTTCTGATATCACTCTGTTGCTGTTCTGCACTTGCTACTGATGGGGTACAGCTTCTAGAGGAAATATCACAATAACTCTGGGGTCCCCTGGTCTTAGGAATATTATAGTAATATTTCTTCCCCTAGATTTTAGAGAAAATATAGCAAGAATCCAGAGGCCCCCTGACTTTAGGAGTGCTATTGTTCTAATAATCTGTCAATAATCCTAAAGTCTCCTGGCTTTAGTAATTCTATTGTATAATCCTCAAACACTGCTGACTGTTAGATAAACAATCTATTGGTCAGTGATAACTAAGTTCCTGAAACAATAGTGAATAGATCACCCCTCAAACCTACCTGTAAGCCAAAAAACTAGCAAATAAGTAACATGAAGCTCCTAGTTTCTCTTTTCCCATACATTTATCTTCTTGCAGTTGATACTTTGCCAAATTCTTTTGGAACTTAACCTGCTTCAATTGGCATTGCACTTATAATAAACTTTGCCCCTTGATTTGGAGATGGATTCAAGCTTGCAAATTCTTTTGAGACATTTCATGACACTGGTATTCAACCCCAACCTTTCAGGATCTCCTTTGAACCTCAACACTACCTTTATTCATTTTTCCTGCATTTCTGTTGCTTAGGAGTATTCAAAAAGCATCTTCATTCCTGGCTTTCTTTCTAAGAATGTTTCAAACTCAATTTAATTATTTAATACCCATCTTTATCCTGTATGACTTATAGGATAGGTTTTCTTGGGCTGTATCTGTTTTTCAGAACACATTATTCTATTCCTTTCTCCTTTTTCTCAAGGGTGACTGAATATTCCTGCATTATTCAGAATATATTTTTCTTTGTATTTGAAGGTCTCCTGATGGGTTTGGAATGGATTTTAAGTCTGTGTTTTGATGATTCCTGCTAATGTCTATGGCAGTAGTTTGCATTGCCTTGGGGGTAAGGGTGGGAGTCTAGGTGAATTAAGTCATTTCATAAATTTGTTTATTTTAAACATTTAAAAAAAAAAACTTCTGGGTATCTTAGACCATGAAGACAGTTAAAGTTGCTTTATCTTTAATGCATAATTTCTTTTTTGGAGAAGTTTGAAAAGTATTGGGGATTAGAGAAAATCCAGGACCTTTCATTCTAATGGGAAAGATAATACACAAAAAGGAGCTGAAAAGTTGGGGTAGAGGAAGTTATTCTACCCTAGGATCATGGTTTTGAGGTCCAGAAAGTCAGCTATTGTGCCACATGTATCAGTTTCCCTCAATTGCTCTGTCTGCGGCACAGTTCCCAATATCAGTTTCCCTAAATTGACATGTTTTCCTTAATGCTACAGTTCCCATGTAACTTCCCTTAATTGTTCTGTCCCAGAATAGCAATCCCCACTTCCTGACCTTCAGAAATAATTGGACTCACATTCCAATGGAATCATAAAACTTCCAAATGGCCAGCCTCGACATATCTCTTATCTAAATGACCCAGACTCACTGTCCCAGCTTCTCCAGCAGCTTTCACTCCCTACCTGAATTTATAACTTTAGTACTCTTCTTCTCCTCACTCCCTACCTGTCAGAATTGAATTAATAGTTTCTTTTGAACCCCTGATATCTCTCAGCTGTTCTTTCTCCCCGAGCTATAAGAACCTATATAAATCCATGACTTGCCTCAATGGATCACTGAATACTTTGTGACGTTAGTCCTATTCAGTCGGCTAGTCTTATATCTGGATCAATAAAGTAATATTTAATCTCTAATGTATGATACTATCTCAGTTTCTCCCTGAGCATAACACTATGAGGTCTAGAACAGTAAAAGTGGAACAGCCTGAGTCTTTCTACAAAATGGAGGTTCCTGGAGGAACTCACTAATGAGAGAAAGGGAATGACAGTTCTAATAGAGGAATATTCCATGTTGAGAAGGCCATAGGTATGATAAGTTGTTCCAGGGCAAGATGTCATCAGTAACAGAGGGAAATTCCAAAATTAGCCAGCAGTAGAAAAGGGAAAAGGCACTCTTTTGATATTCAAAAAAGTCAGGATTAGGGCCTGGAGGAAACTGAAGGCAGGCAAGTCTAGGTTCCAGGAATTGACCAATGGTAAAAATAAAATAAAATATAATATAAATAGAAGAACCTCACAGAGGAACATTTCAAGGTAAGCAGCTGCAAGGAATAAAGCTCATTTCAAATTACATAGATCATTTTGCCCAGAGTAGTCCATTCCTTTTTACTCTACTTTTCCCTATCTCATAGTTATATATGTAAAGAGAGATATTTCAGTACTTTAGCAATACTTTGATAGTTTGATACAGCTTCTTTTATCCTTCCTTTTTTAGGGAAAGTGACCTTGAACTCAAACAGAACTTAAATGTTCTTAGAAGGCTCTGTGGCTTCTACAGATAACATTATCCCCAATTTACAAATGAGGAAACTGAGACTAAATTAATTGGCATGTTTAATGGTTACCATGCAAAAAAAATGCAGGGTTAAAAAGCTGCTCTTTCTGACTCCAAATCTTATATTCTATTTTCTAATACTATATGTAATGATTTTTCCTTGCTCTGCATGTTGTCTGTCCAAAGAGGTCATTGTGTCTATTTTTCATGTATTACCTATATTAAATAATCAAACATATTAGCAATTCAAATGAAAATAATCTACAGCTATGATAAATGTTTCAATACTAAATGTGATACTTGAAATGAATATGACTTTTTAAACAAGTCATAACATTGGACACCTGTACATCATATCTATAGATCTACCTACCTAACCTCTATCTATATGTATATATGTACACATATACTTAAATATAAATATATATGCATATATTTTGTAGATATATCTAGGTCTAGGAAACTATATTTTTATAGATACATCCATAAAGATGAAAACTTCCTTAAAAGATATCAATCACTACAGTATATTGATTTCAATAGGATACTTCTAAGAATTTAAGTATTAGAGATATTGGCATGATAGGTAATGGATCCATTTAGAGTTTGACAGTGAATATTATTGATTTCTAAAATATACATATATATATAGTAATCAATCAAATACAATTGGATAAATTGTATTTTCACTAATACAACTTATTACAACTAATAATTATCTTCACTACAACACTACCACCATTGTCGTACAAGTATGATCATAGTAAATCCTGAGGTCACTTTTACAAACCATGAACTCAGTTCTATTTTATGTGCACCTTTTTCAATAAACATTTGTTAAATGCCTACTATACATAATGCATTGTGTTAAGCACTGAAGGAGATATAAGAAATAAAATATTGTCCCTATCCTTAAGGATCTTACCTTCTGGTAAGGAGAGAAGGGTAACCCATAATTCATCCTACAGAAGAGAAGGCTTAGTGGGATTCATGATAATTTTCTTAAAATAATTGCAAGTTTATCAAGTGAAAAGATTAGATGTCATTTCCTTGATGTGAAAGAACACACATAAGAGGAATATGTGGAAGTTTCAGAGATTTTCTAACAACTAGAATGTTTAAAAAGTAGAATTAGATGCTTCAAGACATAATATTTTTTCCTCTCTGGAGGACTTTAAACAAAGACAACTAGATCTCTTTTTAATTCTATTGTAGAGGATTTTATTATTCAGATTTAGATTGTATTACATGAATTATGTTCTTTCCAATTTTGAGAATGTATGATTCTGAAAAATAACTACAATAACAATTTGTATTTAAGTATAAATGAGAGAAATCAGACAATGGGTAGATGAGAAATGAGCATCAAAAGTTAAAGATTTTGGGGCAGCTAGGTGACGCGGTGGTTAGAGCACCAGCCCTGAAGTCAGGAGGACCTGAGTTCAAATCTGGTCTCAGACACTTCCTAGCTGTGTGACCCTGGGCAAGTCACTTAACCCCAATTGCCTCAGCAAAAAAGCAAAAAAAAAAAAAAAGTTAAAGATTTTCAAATCTGGTCTCAGACACTTAACACTTCCTAGCTGTGTGACCCTGGCCAAGTCATTTAACCCCGATTGCCTAGGGAAAAAAAAAGTTAAAGATTTTCCCAGCATATCAGCTGTGGAATTTTCTGAGTGAACAGATGCAGTAAGAGCAGCCACTCAGTATAATTCTTCTCCCTATACAGAAGATCACTCCTCAAATGAGACTTAGGCCTGGCTTGAAAGTGGAAATTCTAGCTGGTGGGAGCCTTTTCATTGGAAGATGGCCACAGATACCGGGAAGAAGAGGTACAATTATCACAGGAAGCTATGCCAATCAGCCAGTGAATACTTATGCATATTTAGGCTGGAAGGGACATGAGACTCAAACACCTTAATTTTCAAATTAGGAAATTGAGACAAAAAATGGTTAAGTTAACTTGGCCAAAGTCACACAAGCAGTAGCTTCATAGAACTAGGATTTAAACCAAGGTCTGATTGAAGTGCAAAGCACTTTTCATAGCCTCATGCTATGCTGTGCAAGCAATGCTACTCTGCTGTAATCTACTCTTCAACATGTGCAAGGATATATATCTTGAAAACTTTAAATCTTCTTCCATGGGAGAAAGGAATACAGATTGTTTGTGTATGGATAATAGAATGAGAAAAGGAGAATAACCAATGAATTCAAAATTGTTGACTGTAAACACACATCTCTTTTTACTTAAGCTATATTAAATTGCTATTGTGGGAATTTCCAGTTAATATGATGGTATTAGAGATTATAGAGAAGATTTTGAGAAATATTTGAAAAGTAAGATAGGAAGATAAATGATAAGTAAATATACAGAAAAATAAAAGTTAGCTCCTTCAGTCAGTCCCAAATTGCACAAAAATACAGTTAGAAGTTAGAGAGGAAAACAGGAAAGAGTACATTCCTCAGGAATTAGAAAAAGCCTCAATAAGCAAAAAGTACAGAGAGAAGAGTTGTTCCAGAGAAGTTAATGTGGCCTCTAGTAAGGGTCTGAAGCCAGATCTTGATGTTGGTTTATGGGAACAGAAGCAGGGGACAAAGCCATCACCTATATATTACTATGCAGAGAGAAAGGGCTTGGCTTTACATTCATTGTCACAACAAGAATTGCAGCAGCAGACAGAGCTAACTATTTACTTGGGCACTCACAGAAGGCCTGATATCAGTATGATTTCCAATGCAAATGGACCATATTGACACAACAAAAACTTCTCAAGAGGGGATTATGCAAAGAGAAAGAGAGGGACTAAGGACAAAGAACCACTAAGAGACTGAAACTGAAATAGATATTAAGGCAAGTAGCACCTAGTACCACCTACCTCATTTAGAATAGCACCAGTAGCCATGGCATCCAAACTAAAAGGGGAAAGAGCTAAACAGAAATTGTCCAACCTATAAAAAAGTACTGAAAAGGATGGAGCTTAAACCTGACACAAAGTCCCAATTTAAGAATTAAGGCTGTAAATATGAAGAAATTGAAGAAAACAGCACTTTTAATGAAAAAATTCTGTGCCATTAAGAAAAAGCAAAAAGGTAAATCCATAAGCAAAGAGTAAGTATAAACAGAGCTACAGAGGGTAAAACAAACAAAATGATTTGGTCAAAAGTGCTACAAGAGTGTCTGGAATAAAGAAAAACATTCTTAAAATGAAATTGGAACTAAAACAAAAACTCTAAATATTTTTCTCTTGTTCTTTTTAATATATTCTTATTTGTTTCATTAAATATTTTCAATTACATGTAAAAATTATGACATTTAAAAAAATTTGTACCAAACTTTCCATTTCTTCTTGTCCTTCCCCTACCTCTTGAGAAGACAAGTAAAATAATGATTTATAAATGTGAAGTAATGCAAAACATTTCCACATAAGCCATGTTGCAGAAGAAAACACTAAAAAAAGGGTGGAGCCAAGATGGCTAACTGCAGACAGCATTCTCTGTGAGCTCCTGAGACCTTCCCTCAGACCCAGACAAACTGAGCCTCCAAACTGGTTCTGGAGTGAGGGCGCCACCAAACACTTGGACTACAATGCACTTCTATCAACAATCTACTTTGAAAAAACTCCAGAGGTTAGTCTCAGAGGAATTGGCCGCTGGCCGCAATCAGATGTCAGAGCGCCCAGGGTGAAAGTCGGGCTGCGACAGAGGCAGATTTTAGGCACCCAGGAAGCCCCTGGGAGATGCCTGGGCCACTTTGCTCTGCTTGCGGGCAGGTGCTTTGGCAGATCTGCCTTTGGTAAAGAGTGGATTCAGAGCAGTTGAAAACATGGTCCTAGTGCAGATCTAGCCCGACCAGCCTCAGACCAGAAGTCAACTCGGCAAACTGCCCTAGGGCAAATTGAAACTGTAGTAAGTAGTCCCTGCTGGTGACTGATACCTCAACTGAAAACCATGAGTAAGAAGTAGAAGAGAGCTCTCACCATAGACAGCTTTTACAGAGAGAAAATAGAGAAGTCCCCATATCCTGAGATTCTGAAAACAATCCTAGATGAAGCCACAAAGGTGGACTTAAGCTGGTCTCCCTTTCAGAAGGCTTACCTGGAAGATTGCATAAAGAATGTCAAAAAAGAGTTAGAACAAGAATGGGGAAATAAATTGAGATCAGGGCAACAGAGATATCAAACACTGGAAAACAGGACTGGTGAATTGGAAAAAGAAAACAATTCACTGAAAAACAAAATTGGTGAATTGGAAAAAATCACCAATTCACTGGAAAATAAAAATGGTGAATTGGAAAAAATCACCAGTTCACTGGAAAATAAAAATGGTGAATTGGAAAAAGACAACAATTCACTGAAAAACAAAATTGGTGAATTGGAAAAAGACAATTCATTGAAAAATAAAATTGGCAAAATGGAAAAAAGAATGCATTGAATCAAGAAATTCAATTGGCCAGCTACAAAAGGAGCTAAAAAAGATAACTGAAGGAAATAATACTTTAAAAATTAAAATTGAACAAATAGAAGTAAATGACTCAAGACTTCAAGAATCAGTCAAACAAAAACAAAAAAAATGAAAAATAGAAGAAAATATGAAATATCTCCTAGGAAAAACAACTGACTTGGAAAACAGATTCAGGAGAGACAATCTAAGGATTATCGGACTCCCTGAAAGCCACGATGAAAAAAAGAACCTTGATGCTATCTTCCAGGAAATCATGAAAGAGAATTGCCCTGATGTTTAGAATCAGAAGGCAAAATTGGCATTGAAAGAATTCACCGATCACCACCTGAAAGAGACCCCAAAATTAAAATCCCAAGGAATATCGTGGCCAAATTTCAGGACTATCGCACCAAGGAAAGGATATTGCAAGCAGCTAGAAAGAAACAGTTCAAATACCGAGGATCTGTAATTAGAATTACACAAGATCTGTCAGCTTCCACATTAAAGGATCGAAGGGCCTGGAATCAGACATTCCAAAAGGCAAAAGAACTTGGATTACAGCTAAGAATAAGTTATCCAGCTAGAATGAGCATCATCTTCCAAGGAAGAAGATGGTCATTCAATGATACAGGAGAATTTCACCTATTTCTAATGAAAAGACCAGATCTGAACAAAAAATTTGACCTCCAAACACAGAACTCAAGAGAAGCATAACAAGATAAAAAGGAAAGAACTCTTGAGAACTGTATTTCTACTATAGGTATCCTTAAAGAATGGGGGTATAATTCGATTTTTCTTTGATAATAATGGAAAAGAAATTAGAGGTGAAAGGGTTACCATACTGAAAAAAGGGGGGGGAAGGAGGCAAAATAAAGTAAAAATAAAGGAGGTAAAATAAGGCAAAATCTCATAGACAGAGAAGATTTAATATAATTGAGGGAAAGAAGGGAGGGCAATAAGTATTGTGTAAACCTTACTCTCATTAGATTGGACTCTAAGAGAATATATCAGACACATTTGGCTTCAAAGAAAGGCCTGACCCTCCTTGTGGGAAGGTAGGAGGGAAAGAAGGAAAGGAAAGGGATAAACTAACAGAAGGATTAGAGGAAAGGTATAAAGGGGAGGGAGGGATTCTAAAGGGGGGAGGACTATTGGTGGGAGGTGGTCATCAAAAATAAAGTACTGGGGAGGGGGGAAGGAAGAGAGGGGAAAGGGAAAAGAAAATCATAACTCTGGGTAAATAAGATGTCAGGGAATACAGATATAGTTTTTTTAACTGTGAAGGTGAATAGAATGAATTCTCCCATAAAACGGAAGCGGGTAGCAGACTGGATTAAAAGCCAGAATCCTACAATATGTTGTTTACAAGAAACACATCTAAAACATAGAGATACATACAGAGTGAAGGCAAAGGGCTGGAGCAGAATCTTCTATGCTTCAGGTGAACAAAGAAAGGCAAGGGTAGCAATCCTTATCTCAGATCAAGTAAAAACAAAAATAGATCTAATTAAAAAAGATAAGGAAGTAAACTATATTTTACTAAAGGGTACCATAGATGTGAAGTGGTATCAATACTAAATACATATGCACCAAGTGGTATAGCATCCAAATTCCTAGAAATGCAAGGAGAAATAGACAGTAATACTATACTAGTGGGGGATCTCAACCTTGCTCTCTCAGAATTAGATAAATCAAATCACAAAATAAATAAGAAAAAAGTTAGGGAGGTAAACAAAAGGCTAGAAAAGTTAGGTATGATAGATCTCTGGAGGAAATTGAATGGTGATAGAAGGGAGTATACTTTTTTCTCAGGGGTTCATGGAACTTATACGAAAATTGATCATGTATTAGGGCATAAAAATCTCAAAATCAAATGCAGAAAAGCAGAAATAGTAAATGCATCCTTCTCAGATCATGATGCAATAAAACTCACATGTAATATAAGGCCAGGAGAAAATAGACCACAAGTTAATTGGAAATTAAATAATTTAATCCTGAAAATGAATGGGTGAAAGAGCAAATCATAGACACAATCGATAATTTCATCCAGGAGAATGACAATAATGAGACAACATACCAAAATTTGTGGGACACGGCTAAAGTGGTTATAGAGGGTAATTTTATATCTCTAGATGCTTACTTGCATAAAACAGAGAAAGAGAAGATCAATGAACTGGGCTTACAATTAAAAACGCTAGAAAAAGACCAAATTAAAAACCCTCAATTAAATACCAAATTGGAAATTCTGAAAATTAAAGGGGAGATCAATAAAATTGAAAATAAGAAAATTATCAAATTAATAAATAAAACTAAGAGTTGGTTTTATGAAAAAACCAACAAAATAGATAAGCCTTTAGTTAATTTGATTAGAAAAAGGAAAGAGGAAAATCAAATTGTTAGTCTCAAGGATGATAAGGGAGATCTTTCCTCCAATGAAGAGGAAATTAGAGTAATAATTAGGAGTTTTTTTGCCCAACTTTATGCCAATAAATTTGATAATGTAAATGAAATGGAGAAATATCTACAAAAATATAGATTGCCTAGGTTAACAGAAGAGAAAATAAATTATTTAAATAGCCCCATTTTGGAAAAAGAAATAGAACAAGTTATTAATCAACTCCCTAAGAAAAAATCTCCAGGGCCAGATGGATTTACATGTGAATTTTACCAAACATCCAAAGAACAATTAATCCCAATACTATATAAACTATTTGAAAAAAATAGGGAAAGAAGGTGTACTACCAAATTCCTTCTATGACACAGATATGGTGCTGATAGCTAAACCAGGTAGGGAGAAAACTGAGAAAGAAAACTATAGACCCATTTCCCTAATGAATATTGATGCAAAAATTTTAAATAAGATTTTAGCAACAAGATTACAGAAAGTCATCCCCAGGATAACACATCATGACCAAGTAGGATTTATACCAGGAATGCAGGGCTGGTTCAATATTAGGAAAACTATTGGCATAATCAATTATATTAATAACCAAATTAATAAAAACCATATGATTATCTCCATATATGCAGGAAAAGCCTTTGATAAAATCCAACACCCATTCCTATTAAAAACACTGGAGAGTATAGGAATAAATGGGCTTTTCCTTAAAATGATTAGTAGTATCTACTTAAAACCTTCAGCAAGCATCATATGTAATGGAGTCAAACTAGAACCATTCCCAATAAGATCAGGAGTGAAACAAGGCTGCCCACTGTCACCATTATTATTTAATATTGTCTTAGAAATGTTAGCTTTGGCAGTAAGAGAAGAAAAAGAGATTAAAGGAATTAGAGTAGGTAATAAGGAAACCAAATTATCACTCTTTGCAGATGACATGATGATATACTTAGAGAACCCTACAGACTCAACTAAAAAACTACTAGAAACAATTCACAACTTTAGCAAAGTGGCAGGATAAAAAATAAATCCACATATATTATCAGCATTTTTATATATTACCAATAAAGTTCAGCAGCAAGAGATACAAAAAGAAATTCCATTCAAAATAACTGTTGATAGTATAAAATATTGGGAATTTATCTGCCAAGGGAAAGTCAGGAACTATATGAACTAAATTGCAAAACACTTTACACACAAATAAAATCAGACCTAGTCAACTGGAAAAACTTAAAATGCTCATGGGTAGGACGAGCGAATATAATAAAAATGACAATACTACCCAAACTAATTTACTTATTTAGTGCCATACAAATCAAACTCCCAAGAAATTATCTTACAGATCTAGACAAAATAGTAGCAAAATTCATTTGGAAGAACAAAAGGTCAAGAGTTTCAAGAGAATTAATGAAAAAAAAAGGCTGATGATGGTGGACTTGCTGTACCAGATCTAAAACTATATTACAAAGCAGCAGTCATCAAAACCATTTGGTACTGGCTGAGAAATAGAGTAGTCGATCAGTGGAATAGGATAGAATCACAAGACAAACTACGCAATAACTATAGCAATTTAGTCTTTGATAAACCCAAAGACCCCAGCTTCTGGGATAAGTACTCAGTATTTGACAAAAACTGCTGGGAAAACTGGAAACTAGTGTGGAAGAAATTAGGGCTTGATCCACATCTAACACCACATACCAAGATAAGATCTAAATGGGTTCATGATCTGGATATAAAGAGCGATACTATAAGTAAATTAGAGGAACGTAATATAGTTTACCTCTCAGACCTATGGAGATGGAATATCCAAAGAAGAACTGAAACTATTAATTGAAAACCAGATAGATAACTTTGACTATATTAAGTTAAAGTTTTTGTACAAACAAAACCAATGCAGTCAAGGTTAGGAGGGAAGCAATAAATTGGGAAATCATCTTTACATTTAAGGGTTCTGATAAAGGACTCATCTCTAAAATATATAGAGAATTGTCTCATATTTATAAAAATTCAAGCCATTCTACAATTGATAAATGGTCAAAGGATATGAACAGACAATTTTCACGGGATGAAATTAAAACTATTTCTAGTCATATGAAAAGGTGCTCCAAATCACTGTTGATCAGAGAAATGAAAATCAAGACAACCCTGAGGTACCACTACACACCTGTCAGATTGGCTAAAATGACAGGAAA
>JAJPUD010001456.1:388764-406015 GCA_023553655.1 Myrmecobius fasciatus
TTTCAGATGATGAAATTAAAACAATCTCTAGTCATATGAAAAGTTGCTCCAAATCACTATTGATCAGAGAAATACAAATTAAGACAACTCTGAGGTACCACTACACACCTGTCAGATTGGCTAAAATGACAGGAAAAGATAACGATGAATGCTGGAGGGGATGTGGGAAAGCTGAGTCACTAATACATTTTTGGTGGAATTGTGAATGGATCCAACCATTCTGGAGAGCAATTTGGAGCTATGCTCAAAAAGTTATCAAACTGTGCATACCTTTTGACCCAGCAGCATTTCTATTGGGCTAATATCTCAAAGAGATTTTAAAGGAAGGAAATGGACCCACATGTGCAAGAATGTTTGTGGCAGCCCTTTTTGTAGTGGCTAGAAACTGGAAACTGAATAGATGCCCTTCAATTGGAGAATGGCTGAATAAATTATGGTATATGAATATTATGGAATATTATTGTTCTGTAAGAAATGAGCAGAAGGACGATTTCAGAGAGGCCTGGAGAGACTTGCATGAACTGATGCTGAGTGAAATGAGCAGAACCAGGAGAGCATTATACACGGCAACAACAATACTATATGATGATCAATTCTGATGGACATGGCTGTCTTCAACAATGAAATGTTTCAAACCAGTTCCCATTGTTCACTGAAGAAAGCCATATACACCCAGAGAGAGGGATGTGAAATGTGGACCACAACATAACATTCTCATACTCTTGATTGATGTTTGCTTACACTGTGTTTCCTTTATCTGATATGTCTTTTGTGTAGATACGATTTTTCTTGCACAACAATGATTAGTTGGGAAATATGTATACATATATTCGATTTGCCAAGTATTTTAACATAATTAACATGTAGTGGATATCCTGCCATCTAGGGAAGGGGTGGGGAGTTGGGGGGAAAATCTGTAACAGAAAGCTATGTAAGGGTTAATGTTGAAGAATTACCCATACATATGTTTTGCAAATAAAATTTAAAAAAATAAAGGATTTGGATCCAATGGTCAAAAAAAAAAAAAAAAAAGAAAACACAAAAAAAAAAATCCAAGAAAAGTAGATGTTTAAAAAGTATGCTTTAATCTATACCATCATCCATCTATTTCTGGAGTAAATAACAATTTTCATCAAGGTTCTTGGATCATTGGCTTGATCAGAGGAGCTAAGTCTTTCACAGTTGAGCATCATTACAATATTACTGTCACTATGTATAATGTTCTCCAGGTTCTGCTTACTTCACAAGTCTTTCCAGGTTTTTCAGGAGTCATTCTATTTTCATATCTTATAGAATAGTAGTATTCCATCATAATAATCTACTACTAATTGCTTATCCATTCCCCAACTGATGGGCATCCTCTCAATTTCCAATTCTTCATTGCAACTCTATTTAAAAGAAAAACAAATAAGTAAGTTTGAACAGAAGGTAGAAAACCTTATCTAAGGAGTAGACTTCTAGACAAATAGGATAAAGTAATTAGAACTCAATGATTCAAAAAAAAATTTAAAAAAAAAGAACTCAGTGACTCTAGAAGACAACAAGAAATAGTACAAAATTAACATTTTTTAAAAAAAGAATAAAATTCAATTTGTTATTAAAAAGAATTGACCTGGAAAACATTAAAAAGAGATAATTTAATAATCACAGGACTCCCTGAAAATCATGACCAAACAAAAACCTTGAATACTATTTTCAAGAAATCATAAAACTCCCAGATATATTAGAACCAAAAGAGAAAGTAACAATATAATTAACCCCCTGTCACATCCTGAAAGAAATGTCAAACCAAAAATAGCCCAAGAATATCATAACCAAGCTCCAGAGCTTACAAGTCAAATAAAACATATTATGAGAGGTCAGGAAGAAAAAATTCACGCACCAAAAAAACCAGTCAAGGTTATAGAATCCTATGTTGCAATTATGTGAGAGATAAAATATTGAGAAATGAGATTACAAAAGAATAGTGAATTTCCAAATATTCCTGATGAAGAGATCATCGAGTAGAAACAAATACAAACACAAGAGTCAAAAGGAACTTAGATTGTGATTATTATCTCTTCATAATTTTACTCTCTTCAAGGATAACAGTATTTTTTAAGCTTTTTATTTTCAAAACATATTTAGATAGTTTTCAACATTCACCCCCACAAAGCCTTGTATTATAAATTTTTTCCCTCCATTCTTCCCATCCGCTCCCCTAGACTGCAAGTAACATAATATGTGTTAAACATGTGCGATTCTATATATATTTCCACAATTATCATAATGCATAAGAAAAATCAGATCAAAAAGAAAGAAAATGACAAGGAAAACCAAATGCAAGCAAATTACAACCAAATAAAAGTGTGATCTACATTCAGTCCCCACAATCCTCTCTCTCTCTGGGTGCAGATGACTTCTCCAACACAAGATTATTGGAACCGGCCTGAATCATCACATTATTGAAAAGAGTCACATCCATCAGAATTGATCATTGTATAATCTTGTTGCTATGTACAATGTTCTCTTGATTCTACTCACATATTTTAGCATCACTTCATGTAAGTCTCTCCAAGCCTTTCTGAAATCAAAGAATAACAGTACTAAGTAGCATGTAAACATGGTGCATGAATGTGGTTTTATTGTTTTGTTTAAGAGAGTAAAGAAAAGAGAGGAACAAAGAAATATACTGGGGAAAATGAGGAAGAAAAGAGATGAACTATTTCATATAATTGGGATCCATAGGAAGAAGAGTATAAAACTATGGAAGAAAGTGAAGGAAGAACAGGCATGTCACAAACTTTGCACTTATCTGAACTGAGCAAAGGCAATCCAGTATACACACACACACACACACACACCGAGTCTGCTATAGAAATAGATTCAACAGGAAAACAGGCAGAGGAGAGTTTTAAGAGGAAGGGTAGAGTTGATGAAGGAATAGCCACAAGCAAAACAAACTTCAACTTTGGAAGGCAGATCAAAAAGAAAGTATTAAAAAGAGAAAAAGTAAATATAAAAACAAGACATTAGAGACTTGATGAAGCAAATAAAGAACAGAGGAGTAAAAACAGACTAATTATAAATTATATATAATTACATAAATATATATTGTGTTAATTATAGATTACTAGTGTGAATCAATTTTTTTTCTTTTTCTCTACCTCCTTTGTAAATAAAGGGATAATAGGAAAAAGTATAGGAGGAGATGATGGAGAGAAATATAAACTTAACAGTCGTAACAGTGAACTTGGATTAAGACAAATGACCTTAAAATGGAGGAAGGTGGAAGAATAGATTAGAATGCAGTATCCAGCACTGTGTAAATTATTTAAAAAAAAACAAAAAACACTGATGGAATATAATGTCTCACATATAGTTAAATAAGGGAATGTTTCAGGTGAATTTTTAAAAAACAATGGTAGCCAGGCATCTAGATGGCACAGTGGATAAAGCACCAGCCCTAAAATCAGGAGGACCTAAATTCAAATTCAGTCTCAAATGTGCATGACCCTGGGAAGTCATTTAACCCCAGTTGCCTCAGCAAAAAAAAAAAAAATGGTAGCAATCATGATCTCAGACAAAACAGAAATGGCTAAAGAGATAAGCAGGAAAACTATATTTAAATGCCTCATAGATAATGAAGAAAGAGAAATACATGAAATGATCCTAAACTTTTAAGTAATTTCTCCTTGCAGTTCCAGGGTGCTGGTGTAGTGATCCAAATAGAGTGAAAGAAGGAGTCTGATCCTTTTGTTAGAAGGTTCCTTACCACAGAATCTGGTCACTGTCATGGATTTAGAGGAGTATAGAGGGAGCACTCACAGCCTGCCATTTCCTTGGACCCAACATGGATATTTATTATTATTTGAACTAACATGGTTGTTTCCAAGATAGGAAATGAGCATAATGAAATTGTTGTTTAGTTACTGTACAGGAAAGGAAACTGGGGTCAAGGCTTAGGTTTACTTAATTATTGCTCTAGATGCCATGAAAGAGGGTCAGTCTGAAGTCCGAAGTAAAAAAAAAAAAGGGCAGCAGCTTTCTCCCTGAACTATTCCAGATATTTAATCAAATAGTCCTCACATGTCTGCTGACAGAAAGAGAGGAGAATGCCCAGACACAATCACTGAATATCTGTCCTATTACTTTAAGTTATTCTTGATTTCTTTAAGAACATTTTGTAATTGTATCTGCAAGGATATTGAGTGTACTATGTATACTATGTATACATAGATGGATGGATGGATAGATAGAGAGAAAGATAGATAAATGAATTATTTTGAAAGGGACTTCCTATTATTCCCTCCTGGATTTAGTTTTTGCTAAGAGAAATGCTTTTTATTTTTGTGGGTTTATTTTGTTACCTTTTACTTTGCTAAAGTTAAATATTTGAATTGGTTTATTTGTTTATTTTGTGGCATTTTCTAAGTAAACTATAATGTCATCAATTAATAGGCATAGTTATTTCCCGCCCCTCCCCCCACTTTGGCAATCTTTTTCAATTTTTTTCTCTTGTCTTATTACTGTTGCTAATATTTCTAGAACTATGTCAAATAACAGCAGGGAAAGAGAATATCCTTGCTTGACACAAGTTTCTCCATTGCATATAATGATAGCTGTTGGGATCAGATAGATACTGTTAACTATATTTTTAAAAAGAATATTATGTAACTATGCTTTGTAGAGTTTCTAGAATAAATGAGTTTTATATTTTGCTAAAGGCTTTTTCTGCATCTATTGAGATAATTATGTGGTTTGGGATTTTTTATTTTGTTTTCAGATCACATAGCAGTTAACAAATGAATAAAAGAACTTTGGAAATATTTAAACCAGGAGATCACTGTAATGTTAGAATACTGAGATAAATGCTGCCATTGATGTTAATATTTAGATGGCAAATTCTTGTTGTAAATGTAACGTTAGGTGGTTGGAAGGCATAGACTATAGGGAAAGGAATTGTTAAATAAACCACCTTGATATGAACCTTCAGAACACTGTGCTGGAGGGTCACAGGCCAAATTATTTGATTATTATAGCCTTGGTCTGTGCTTCTTTTTTGTCAAATCTTATATTCTCTCCATGGGTAAAAACTCTGATTATTCCTGGTAGTAGGGAGGGTGTTTGGAAGAGGGACTTTCTCTTCTCACACCTTCAATCCCAGACACTGGAGCAGAACTCAGAGGAGCCAGTCCTCCTTCAGATTGTAGCCTAAATTTCCTCCCTATACACTGCAGGTGGTATTCACACCCACTACACCTAGTTTTGTTTCAGTATGGTTAATGTGTTGTTTTCCTAATATTAAATCATATTTTCATGTGTAGAACATATTAATTGATTATAAGGAAGGATAAATTGGTTACCTTGCTGTAGTTTTTTTTCCCAAGATTTTTAAAAATATATTTTGTGAATTGATATAATTAATGATACTACTATATCATTATCTTTGTTTTGTCCTCTAGTTTTATTAGGATTATATTTGGCTCTAAAGGAATCTAGTAATGTGTTTTCTCTGTTTATAAGAGAATTTTGTGTAGTATAGGTATTGTTATTTAAAAGTTTGACAGAATTCTCCTGTAAATCTATGTAGAGCAGGATTTTTTCCCTTAATGTTAGTACAATTTCCTTTTCTAAAACTGCCTTATTTTAGATCTATAGATGATGTTCTATGAATCTGGATATTTTATATTTTTGTATGTAATTGTTTCTTTAGAATTCAGTTTTATTAATATATAATTGTATGTGGTAGGTTCTAATATCTTTTCATTTCTTCTATTTCATTTGTTTATTTTGTTAATTGGATTTTCTACCTCATCTTTTTAATCAGGTTAGCTAACTGGTTATCAATTTTGTGGTGTACCTGAGATTCAAAGCATATTTGCATAAGAATCTTCTCATTGGCTGAAATTAATTATTCAGTCTTCTGCATTTGAGTGAGGGACAGAGTTGGCAAGTATTAAAGTAGGATTCTGTTCTGGCTTCCAACTCAAAAAAATGAAGAAAGGTCCAGATTCTCTTCAGTTACCTAATAAGAAGGAAAAAAACTCTGGGAAGAAGCCAACATAAAGAGGATTCAGTGCCTTGATGATGTTACTACTTTTTGCTTAATACGTTAGAGACTTAAGGGAATTTTCCTGTAAGTGAGTGCTTTAACTGAAAGCACTCTCATCTTTTTCCCATTCTGAGAGTTCAATCACACTGTGTGTTGTCTGGTATAATCTCAACTGTAGAATTTTTCTGATTTCTCTTTGCTTTTGGGTTGGATAAATGGGTTTATTTTCATGTAGCTTGTATTCATTGTGAAACTGGCATTTAGTGAGAAGTTAATTTTTGAGGTACTTCTTTTAAAGGAAGAACAATCTGAGCCTTGGTTTGAACCTAAAAATTCTCTCCCCTAGAATAACAATATTTAGTGGGGGCAGATAAGATAATTCTACCCAGGTAAACTTTCTTGGAGGACAATGAAGTGGCCAGTTCCTCATTCAACCTCTTGCTTCCTCTTAGTAGGAATCAAAATCTTTCTTGGAGAAGATAAAATGATAAGGAGACTTTAGAGGGGACTCTAGACACTCCTTCCTTCTGAGTCACATTTAGACTGATCCATGAAGACACACAACCTACATGGACAAAACAACAAATATGCCCTCCTATATTAGACTTTAAAAAACCCCCCACAGCTTTTGATTTGTCAATTTCTTTATTTCTAATTTATCTATGCATACTCTAATTTGAAAGATTTCTTCCTTGATGTTTATTTTTGCATTTATTTGCTATTTTTTATTTTAAATATTAAATTCATTAATCATGTTTTTCTTTTTATTAATGTATATTTTTAGGGATATACATTTTTCCTTGGTATTTTATCTTTGGATTCTCTCTGGTGTTTTGTTTTCTGTATTTAGAAATTGTGAGAAGTTTTCTTGTATTTCCTTTGTTGTGATTTTTAAAAATTTCTCATGGAAGACGTGTGATTCTTTTTTCTCTTGAATTTTTTTTTTCAAATAAAGTATTTTTTCCTCAAGGCAATTGAGGTTAAGTGACTTGCCCAGGGTCACACAGCTAGCAAGTGTTAAGTGTCTGAGGCCAAATTTAAACTCAAGTCCTCCTGACTTCAGGGCTGGTGTTTTATCCACTGCACCACTTAGATGCCCCAACAAAGTATTTTTAAAATTAAATCTGTTCTTCCCATTACCCTCCCCCCTTCCACCAAAAACTAAAACCCTAAGCAAATTAAAAACAAAAACAAATCCTTTGATAGTTATCTACATAATATAGCATGACCAATTCCTATATTAGCAAGGTCCAAAAATGTTTATCTTTATGCATTTTAAGTTCATCATCTGTATTTCATGAGGTGAATGGTGTGTTTCATCTTCATTCTTTGGACTTGGAGTTTATTATTGCATTGATCACAGTTCCAAAGTTTTTCGAAGTTATGTTTCTCTGTAATGTTGCTTATCATTTTAATAATTGTTTTCTTAATTCTTTTTACTTCATTTTCTGATTCAGTTCATAAAGATCTTCCCAGTATTTTTTTCTGAAAATGTATATTTTATCATTTTGATGGCCCAATAATATTTCATTATCTTATTGAATTCCATTCTTTGAGACCTTGAAATCTAGTAGGGAAGATATGACATATTACCTATTTTAAAAATCAGAGTTTGAAAGATAGAAGACACCTCAGAAACCATGGAGCTCAACCTGTGTGGGACAGTAGTGACCATAAAAACAGACTTTCAGAGTAAGAAAAAGCAAAAAGAGATTTATTAAAATCTCACAAGAAAAGGCATCTCCCATCTGACAAGATGTTTGTCAAATAAAGGAGTGCCAAATAAAAACTGTAAAACACAAGATTAAATAACCTGAATGCAGAAGTCCCAAAAGTCCTGCCTTGCCTTTTCTTCCATTGTTTGGGGGAGTCTGGGCTTACATTCTAATCATGAAAATCTATCCCAGAAATGAAAGAACAAATTGGCTTTAAAAGAGGTTCTTGAATGCTAACTAAGAGTTGGTAGGAAATAGGAGGGGACCAACACCTGCAACTTCTTTAGCTATAGCTCTACTTACTACTACAAAATCTCAAGTCACAATTAAGGTATAGTTTAAGGCTATATTCCCATGAAAGTGTCTTCACTCAGTTAATTCCACACAATCCTTTCTCTTTTGTTTATTAACCTTTGAAGACCTCTTACACCATTCTTTCCTCAACCATCTTGTTCTCAGATTCCAATCCCTCTCGATCTGCCTTGTCCTTTTTTTCTTCTGGGGATCATCCTTGTCTAACTGGACTTTCCTCTCCAGGTTACTCAATCTTTCTTCTGTGGTAATCCCAGTCAAATCCCTGAAGTTAAATGTTCCCTCTAAAACCTATTTAGGGTCCATCTCATGGCTTCCACTCTCTTCTGAGTCAGCCCACCACAGCATCCTGCCTTATGGTATTTTCCTTCCCCTATACCACAAAGTATCTCTCCTAACTCCACAATGCTTTTTGACCCCACTTCTCCTCCTTACAGCTAATTAATTTTTAGGGTGCTAAGTCCCTTTCAGGAGTTAGCCTGCCAGCTGAGGGCATGCCCCAACCTCATGGGGTACTCCCTTTCTACTAGGAAATTGTGTTTTCCACCAAGGAACTTATAAAAGCCCTTTCCTTGCTAACTATATGTAATCTCAAATCCACTGCTTTTGTTATCTAGTTAGTAATTATTTTGACCAGGGCCTGAAGTCTAATGAGCCTATTCAGCATACAAATTGGTGTTCTGTACCATTTGTGTCCCTAGTAATTAAAGTAAGTAACCTTTCACAAATAAAAATGTTTATCAGCAACAACGAAATACCAAAAGAAGCAGATACAAGCATCCAGCAACAGATAGATGACTAGGTCAAATACTCACTTACTTATTGAAGATATAATGACCACATATTTTCAGATACAAATCTGCAAGATACTTGAACTGTGTTCTTAGCTTCTACACTTGCCCAATTATAGAAATTTGCTATAAAAAAGCAGGTACATGATTATAATAAAAAATTGGTCCTTCAGGCCTCATCCTGAAAGCACATACATGACAGGATAAAGCATCCTTAGCTCTATTTAACAATTCCAACTTATAGATAGACTCAGAAATAATCAAGTGGGTTCTTATACTACTGAGAAATTGAGTCAGAAGGATCCAACCTAAAGCGTAAGCCAAGTTGTCCTCCCAACTCTTGGCTAAATACTAACCTCCCCTTGTAACAATTCAAGATCACATTCCTATGAGTTTGTGGCATATTCTTTTTATCTTGTGAATTACTGGCTTGATGATCCATCAGACAATCATACCCGAATTCAAAACTCCAAATAATATCAGTTCCAGTCCCAAAAATTCTTATCTCAGAAAGTAAGTCTCATTAATCAAAGTTTCAGGTAAATTGAGCTCTCCATCCTAAAGAAGTATTGACTACACTTATTTACACTGATAACAAGATTCATCCTAGAAAGTTCACAGTTTATCTTCACATTTAAGTAGATGGATTTAAAATTTAACATTACACAAATCATTTTACTTTAAAATGCTCAATAATCAATCTATATCAAAACATGTTATTAACCATGTTCAAAGGGACAAAGACATAGGCCACTGTTCTCGGAATCTCTCTAAGCAATGGGAACAGTTTTAAAATGATTCAATACAATCAATTAAAACTCACATAGAATATACTGTCCTAATTTCACATTAAAGAATCCTATCAGAATTAACATTAATAATTTCTTTATCCTTAAAAATGTTAATTCAGCTTACTCCAATGGAGAAGTCCCTATAAAATATAAATAACAGGTACAACATCAATATTGTTAAATTTCCTCTAAGCACAAACATTACTACTTCCCACCAAAACATTCCTAATTGCAAAGTCAGTTTTAGAGATTATAAATTGTCTTTAACAGTTCATTCTTGAGACTCCTTTAAACCTGGTGTTCTCAGCCTCCAGCCCTTATTCTCATTCATCTGTAACATCTGGTAATGTACTTCCCACTCTGCTTCTTACAGGACTCCTGGAACTGCAGACTCCAAAGGTGTTCAGTAATCCTTGCTTCCTTCAGGCTAAAAAGGGATAAGGACACTGCCAGTATATAATTCCTTAAGAACTTATCTGTTGTCTGAAAGGATGGGGACCTCTCCTTCCTATCCTGGATAAAGCATTCCATACATCATTTTCTGGAGGCAGGCTCCCTCCCTCCAGAGGGACACTTCCTCAATTTATCTCTAGACATATTACATATCCTTCAGATACAATTTGCTCTAAAATTACACACACACCCATATGCCAAATTTTCTTGCTTTTATTAATTTGTAAAAGGGAGAAAACAAGACAAACCTTAAGATTAATATTCTAAATAGCTTTGGACTAAATTTCACAAAATTTTCACTACATACCCAGCTGGGCTGACAAAATGTTAAAGCATAGCTCTTACAATTTTACAAATTGTCCAATATACAATTTAGCAAGCAACATAGTAACTTCATATAATTAGATGTAACATCTTTAAGTTAGTTACCAGAGAACCAAAATTTTTAACTTATATGAAATACAGATTTAAATTTTTAGTAACAATACCTCAATATTAATGCTCACATTTCTAAAATCTTATACCAGAATAAACAAGTTCATAATTTTAGCATGAACTAATTAATAGTAATTATCTCATAACAATTTCAGAATCAGAATTCAATCTAAACACAGAGGCCCAAAATTTAAAGTGGCAGAAAACTGCTCTTTCCAGTCCATCAACAAGTCTTTAAGAAATTGGTGGACTTTAGGACACTGGGGGAAGAGGCTTGGAGAAATTTGGACCCATGTGTCCGGCTGCAGTCTCTATCCCATTCTTTAAGCCAGAAATAGCGGAGTGGGGTGGGGCATGTCAAAGATGTTGGTACAGGTACCAGTGCAAATCACAGAAGAATTCAGGCCAGCCAGAGACACCACCTTAGCCAGGACAGATTCCACAAACCTGAGAAGCTTGGAAAATCCCACAGAGAGCAACTTTTTTTTTTTCCATAAGCCTCAAGTTCTGGTTCTCAGAGCGTTTAAATATGTGTATACATATACATATATATATATATATATATATACATATATATATATATATATATATATATATACATATACATATATATAAAGTAGACCAATTCAACTTAGCTGATAGTACCAAGCAACTTAAAATTTAGTCTCAAAACCTCCAAAATCAGCTAAAATGTTTTGAAAGTTCTGTAACTTTAATTATTTCTGCAGATCCAGATTGCTTGGCAGAGGAAAATCAGAGTTTCTCCCCACCTCACCAATTCTTGTCATCCAAAGGGAAATAAAAGCCTTTTACAGACTCTGCCTAAATTCTCCCAATCCCAATCCCAGTCACCTAGATAGCTCACCAGTTGCTTGCCAGAGGAAAATCCTTTTATGGATAGAGTCTTTCCCTCCTCATCCAGTTCATACCTTCAACTTACTTGACTGATTTCAAACTTTTTTCAGCTAGTTTCTCTCCTGAGCTGAATTAGTCCTTTATCTTTGCTATCCTATTTTCATTTTTGCTTTCACCAAGTGTCTCTCTTCTGGAATTTACCCGATTGAATGAGGAATTCCTGAGCCAAGTCCAAAGACCACCAGAAAACTCTCTAGAGGGCACCTGCCCAAGGATTCAGTACAGAAGAGACCCCTCACAAACAGTAAATATCCTGGATGAGCCCCCAAACTGTGTGGGACAGTATTGACCACAAAACAATCAGAGATTCTCGGAGTAAGAAAAAGCAAAAAAAGGGTTTATTATGCTCTCATGAGAAAGGGCATCTCCCGTATGACAAAGTGTTTGTTAGTAAAAAGGAGTGCCAAGTAAAAATTGCAAAACACAAGATTAAATAATCTGAACACAGAAGCCCTGAATGGTCTTTTCTCTCATCGTTTGGAGGAGTCCAGGCTTACATTCTAATTGCAGAAATCTAACCCAGAAATAAAAGAATAAATTTTCTTTAAAAGAGGGATTTAAATGCTAATTAAGAAGTGGTAGGAAACAAGTGGGAATAAACACCTGTAATTTTTTTTAACTATAGCTCTATTTGTTATTTAAAAATCTCAAGTCACAAGATATAGTTTAATGCTATATTCCCATGAGATTATCTTCACTCAGTTAATTCCACACAAATTTATACAAGAAGGAATCCCTAATATAACATTTCTGACAATTGGTTGTCCAACTTCTGCTTGAATATCTCCCAAAAAAGAAAACTTTTGAACAAACTCTAATTTTGGGAAGCTTTTTGTTTTGTTTTGTTTTCTGATATCAAGCCTAAATTGACCTTTTTGTAACTCCCTCCCCTGCCTTCTGTGAAAAAAAAAAACAGATGAAGTCTTATCTTTCTTTTACAACTCAATCTTTCAAATGTTTAAAGACTACTATCATGTTCCCTTGAGCCTTTTTTTTTCCAAGCTAGGCATATTTAGTTCTTTCAATTTATTCTTAAATGGCATGAACCATGATGGTCTTTTACCATCTCAGTTGCTTGCTTCTGGACCATCTTCATCTTCATCTTATTATATTTCTTAAACTGTGGGGCTAACTTGAGACACAATATTCCAGATGAGTCTTCACAAGGGTAAAGTATAGTTGCATATACACATAGTAAATATTTAATAAATAGTAGCTATTAGATAAACCTATTTCTTTCCCTTGCTCCCCACCTTAACTCTATTAATATATTTTGTTTGTCTGTTTCTAGAGAGGTCATTGGTCTTTGAAGAGAAAACAGAAACAAAATAAAAATTGAACAACTCTGCCTCTTCTTTTATCAGTTATCATCTTGTCTACCCCAAGCCAAAGTCCTCTTCTTCCTTTGATCCTTTCTTTTCTTCCAATATAAGTCAAATAAACTCTTTTCCTTGTCTTTTTAGCTTTTCTTGCCAGCCTCTGCATATTTTGAGCTTTAGCATTCCTGACAATATTTTTACAGAACATTTGTTATTTGGCCTTGCTTCCATTTTCTGCACATTTCCTTTAACATTCTAAATTGGTTGGTGAGTTTTTTTGTGTATTATCCACATAAGCCCTTTTAAACAAATCCTATTTTTCCTACTCATTGTATTTAGAATTTCACTCTTAAGCATTACTCGTCTTTCCTGGGCTGACTTTCCCTGATGCATTCCCTGGGATCTTATCTTTTTTTCTGAGCCAGAGATGTACTGGAGCCAGCAAAAACTGAACATTTTTACCTCAGAAGTTTGCAAGTGCATAACAATCATAACTTGATCTTTTGTTTTGTTGATTGCCATACTTAAAAAGTTTTAATAATACTGATTACATTTAAAAGTATATGCAGATATGTTTCCCCCTTTTTCTCCAATCTGTTAGTTAAATACTTCGCAATACACCCCTTTATTGCTTTATAAACATTGTTTGAACTCAGCAAAGGTACATAGAAGGTACAAAGAATAAATTCATCACCAGACTGGTAGTCTGAGGACTATAAACTACTACTACTACTACTACTACTACTACTACTACTACTACTACTACTACTACTACTACTAGTAATGATTAATAATAATAATAATAAAAAACTGGAATTTACATACAACTTTAAACTTTGCAAAGTTTTATTTATTCATTATCTCCCTTGAGTTTCATACACCTCTTTTCTTGAGCTTATTGAAATCTATTTCCCCATTATCTTGAAAATATCAGATTATGCCCAGAATTCCTCTCCTTTATGATAAATTCAGGAAAGAATAATAACTCCCCTACAATGTTTCCATTATTTCCACACCACATAATCAGTTCCTTTTGGTTGGTGAAAATAAGATTCAGAATAAATTTCCTTTTGGGGTTCCTCTACCTTTTCAAGCATGACATTTTCACTAAGGTAAGTCAAGTGGCTCTTTTTGCAGAGAGAAGAGAGGGAGAGAGAGAGAGAAAGAGAGGAGATAGAGATAGAGAAGGAGGAGAGAAAGAGAAAAGGAGAGAGAGTGGACAGATGTCTGGATAATTGATATCCCCCATCACTACTATGATATATCATGCCTCTATGTTAAACTGGTAATCTGTTTTTCAAACTCATCTATTTTTATTTCTGTTCAGGTCATCTGTAATATATTCCAATGATAAAATCACTTTTATTTCTTTTTCCTTTGACCTTCACTCAAATACTCTGTCATACTTCCCTTTCTGACTCATGGATTTTTTTCACATTATTCCTTCTTAAAATATAATGATATTCAAAATAAGAATTGAGCAACTCTATCTCTTCTTTCTTGTCAATTATCATTCTGCCCACCCCAAGCCAAGGTCCTTTGATCCCTCCTTTTCTCCCAGTGTAAGTCAAATAAGTTTTTTCCCCTTGTCCTTTTAGCTTCTCTTGCCAGTCTCAGCACATTCTGAGTGTTGACATTCTTGACAATATTTTTACAGAACATTTTTTACTTGACCTTGCTCCCATTTGGGGAACATTTCTCTTAAAATTTTAAAACTGACCCCTTTTAACTATTCTATTTTTTTAAAATAACATACCCATTCAGAATCATTTGTCTGGTCAGGGTTTTCAAATTACCAAGTATCACCAATAACTGCAGTTAAAATTTTCTCTTTGTATTAGGACTTCTAATTATTCCTTCTTAAATGATACTTTGAGTATGTTATATAGGTACTTGAAGTTATGGATTTTGTTACTTTCTCCTTTTTTGGGTTTTGTCTCCTATGACTTCTTGGATACCTCAGTTGCTGTACTTCTTCCTTCCTCCTTTCTTCTACCTTCCTAATAATATCTAATTTTGGGAATACACACACAGCCTTTTCCCTTCTTTCCTTTTTAGTTTAAAGATTTTTTTTTAGATTGGCAAGATATGATCTCATGTGTAAAATAACTTGGAGAAGAAATGCCACCTGGTTC
This sequence comes from Myrmecobius fasciatus, assembly GCA_023553655.1. Taxonomy (NCBI): domain Eukaryota; kingdom Metazoa; phylum Chordata; class Mammalia; order Dasyuromorphia; family Myrmecobiidae; genus Myrmecobius; species Myrmecobius fasciatus. Next base: position 403,665 of record JAJPUD010001456.1, read on the forward strand.
TGATGAGAAGTGAAGAAGAATATTGCCAGAGAAGCAGAATTAGAAAGGCTATTTGCCAATCTTAGGATAAAGAATGTATGCCTAAAAGAGTTTAAGTTCACTTCATTTAAAAATGTCAACTAAGCCTCAACCTACATGTAATAGATACTACATTTGCTTTCAAAGCACAAGACTTAGCACAATGCCTTTCAAATAGTAATCATTTAATAAATCACTCAAAAAATAGCAAACACATTTTTACTAGCCTTTGTTAGATATACTTGATATCTGGCCAGAAATCTGTCAATCCTGCATTGTAAACCTTGATATAGAAATCTAAATCCCATTCTTAGAAATGGGATTCTTTTTAGCCAGCTACCCACTTCCCAATTTTCCTCTTCTGTGCCTCTTACTTTTTACTGTCAACATTAGGCAAACACAATCCTTGAGGTAGGTCTTCAGTTTTTTTGTTCAGCATTTTATAACCACTAACAATACCTTTTAGGTTTCTTCTGCTGATATCACTAGTGGCCACTGCTTGTCCACCTCAGAAGTATCATTTTCAATGTTTGAATAAGAGGTGAGAGTAGAAATTACTGTTCTAGGATCATAACTAGCTTATGCCATTTGAGAATTAGTAGGAAAAAATGGGGCTTTTTAGTCTGGAGAAGCAATAACTTGGGGTGAGAAGATGAAGAAACATGAGAAATGTTTAAGGATTTTAAATGTTATCATGTGGAAGAATAGCTAGACTTGTTCTGTCATCCTAGAAGTATTAGATGGAAATTGCACAGGAGCAGATTACAATTAAATTTAAGGAAATAATTCTCTAATAATCAGACTAAAAGCAAAATGGTTTATCTTTTAAGATACCAATTAAAAGATCCATCACCACCTTTGGTTTGGATAGTGATTGAGGGTATTCATGCTCAGCCACATGGTGTGTGAGCTCCCTTCCAATTTAGAGATCCTATCTTTTGTAGGAAGGCCTGAAACAACTTTATTTCACATTAGTAAATGTGCTTCAATGCCAAATGAAAAGTGGTGCCACTTCTTTCTTCAATTGAAATACAAAATTTGCTGTTATTTAGTTGTTTCAATCATGTCGGACTATTTGTGACCCCAATTGAGATTTTCTTGGCAAAGATTTGGGAGTATTTTGCCAGTTCCTTCTCATTTTACAGATAAGGAACCTGAGGCAAACAAGATTAAGTGACTTGCCTAGGGTCATACATCTGATAAATGTCCAAGGCCAGATTTAAACTCAAGTTTTCCTGATTCCAGGCATGGTATTTTATCTATCCTGCCACCTAGCTGCTCCTGAAATTTAAAAAAAATATATTGCCATCTTTTCTCCTCTTCAAACACTTATCATTTTGTGGGATCATGGTAATGATTCTGATAAACCTAGTTCTTGAATATTATCTGCAATCATTTTTATTGCAGGAAAAAACAAAGCTCTTCTATATATTATGAAGAATTAGCACAAAAATATATTTTAAAAATCCCAATTTTCCCCCTGGACTAGTAACTTGAATTTTTTTTATCATTGAATTAGAATTTAACAAAAATATTTTTATTTACTGGTGTGTGGGATAAAAATGCTATTCCTGACTCAAAGTCATTACTCAGAGATCTTTCAAAGTGAAGATTAGAAGTTTATTAGAATCTCACGAAATTCTGGGCAGTCATTCTCCTCCAGGGCACACCAGGGAGAAGAAGGAGGCCCAATTTTCTCATTTGATCACATGCTTTATAGAAAGAGAGGGAGTCCCGGCTCCCAGGACTTTCCAATCTCCAGAAGAAGGCATTTCTGGCCCACTCATCACACATAGATATCTAACAAATAGGTAAATTGCAAATAGATTCCCAGTCAAAGTCTGGTCTATCTTTGATATTCTAAAAAGCCATGATTAATCTCTTCCTACAGTAGCGATTCCCAATGAAAAACCACACCAATTTCTCAAATTCATTATTCTGAGAAGTCCTCAGTTTCCCATTTCACTCACTGCCATACAATTTTACTAAATTATTTTAACTTTGGATGGCAATTTTAATACCAAAAATGGCTTTTTTAAATATTGCATTCATTTTACATTTGGAGTTATGCCAATTGTTTACAATATTTCAGAATATTAATCATGTCAATAAAACAAAAATGACTGATAATTTTTTTAAGTCTCAAATGAGATAATATTTATTTATTTATTTATTTATTTTTAAATTTTATTTGCATAATATATGTGTGGGTAATTCTTCAATAATAACCCTTACATAGCTTTCTGTTACAAATTTTCCCCCAACTCCCCACCCCTCCCCTAGATAGCAGGATATCCACTACATGTTAATTATGTTAAAATATTGGCAAATCG
>JAJPUD010001456.1:416015-434814 GCA_023553655.1 Myrmecobius fasciatus
CTTTGTCTGGGTCTGAGGGAAGGTCCCAGGAGTTCACAGAGAATGCGTTTGCAATTCCCCATTTTGGCTCTGCCCCCCGTATAATTTTTAAAAAAAAATTTATACATGTTTTAAAACTGTAAAAAAAAAAAAAAAAAACATTGTTTTCTGTCATACCGAAAAGACAGATATATATTACTCCCTTGATCACATCTCTCTACTAGCAGGAATACTCACTCTGTGAATCATTTCCTCTCTACCTGTCTCTAGGCGGGTGAGAATTTTCCCAGAGGAAAGGGAACTCATTACTCTATAGTCCTAGAGGTAACCATTACTGGGTAATTATTCCTATTAGCACTATAATTCATAAATCCTCATGAGTGTATTTCCCATGAACCTATCAACCCCTAATAGTCAATTAACCTAAATCAAAACATTTTCTGAAAATACAAAGCAAACACTTAATAGTTACATATTATTTCATGAATAAACCTTTCCTACCAAAGTACCCATTGTCTACGAATAGAATGGGCACTTAAAGTCCCAGAATAGTAGGTACATTTTTAGGGAGGTTAGGGAAGAGATTTTAGTATTTTCTTTCAGCTTCAGGAACTGCCTGGTAAGTTCCTTGATGAATCTAGCTTCTACATGAACAAATATTTTTACAACTAGATTTCACTGATCATGCCATCCTGGATTAATACTTTGCTGTCTGATACCACAAGAACAAATTGATCTTTGGGCCTTGTACTTTGAGATAAATTCTATTGTTCATGCTTAGTTGACATATTTAAATTTATATCTTTTAGGCATCTAGTTTTGTTTTGTTTTGTTTTGGCTGAGGCAATTGGGGTTAAGTGACTTGCTCAAGGTCACACAGCTAGGAAGTGTTAAGTGTCTGAGGTCAGATCTGAGGTCAGATTTGAACTCAGGTCCTCCTGACTTCAGGGCTGGTGCTGTATCCATTACACCACCTAGCTGCCCTTAGGCAGCTAGTCTTTATCCTAAGATTGGCAAAAAGCCTTTCCAATTTGGCTCCTCTGGCAAGATACTTCTTTTTCACTTCTCAGCAGAACCAGGTGGCAATGAATAGAAGTGCCCTCTGTCTTCTATTCTTTTTTTTTTTCTTCTTCTTCTCTACAACAGATGGCAACAGAGAGCCAAATATATCCTCTCCATTCCTTTTTCTTCTTTTGGCAACATGCGACAGTATAGAGAGAGTTATAGCCTCTTTTTGATACAGCTCTGAGATATATAATTTTACTTCTCTAATTTCCTTTTTCTCTTCTGGGTTCTTTCTGTGAGAGACCACACCTTATGGTTGGTAACCAAATTTTTATCTTTTGTTTTTAAGCCACGATCAGGTAAATTACATTTGTTCTATAATCTTAAAATAGTTCTGGAAAACCCACAGTTCCTCATTGTTAACCTCATAGTTCTCTAATTTTTCATATGCAAATGTACCCTTGAAGCACAAAAATTGAAGGTGACTTTGTCCAAAGTTTTATTATCTATGATATGCAAATATGAGGTTTCTCCTCAATGATATATCCTAATACTTTCCTCCATGGAAATTAGTTTTGTTTTTCCTGAAGAATGTCAAAAGTCTCCTGGATTTGATTATGTGAAGTGGCTAAAACTCAAGTCATGCCTCTTTTGATCCTCATTCTGTATCCTCATTGCCTTCTACCATATTTTGTTACTCTTCAGTGTACTAAGGGCATAAAAACAGGTACATGGAGTTGGGGACTTTTGGACTTGGTGATTGGCCTGAGGTCATGCAAATAATCATACCAGAAATGAGGAGAGTCTATCTACCTGGGCCAGAGATAAAATAATATTGAATATCCTTTCTATGCTATAATCAAATTAGCCTTTATTCTCATTTCTTTCTAGTGTGTGGAATGGGTACAAGACCCCCTTTCCCAAATTAACTAATCAGAGACATCTTCAGGTACAAAGCAAAAATATTTATTTAATCTCTGCAGGAAGAGGTCCAGACATACAGCTGGGAGTCATCCCAACTCCAGCCATGTGATCCTGGAACCCGCCTTCTTCTGCCTTGTCCAAAGTTTAAAAGCAAAAGACCCAAACCTTTTCATTGGATAGACTAAAAGGAAGTAATCCTCCTTGACCAATGGTCACCAATGTTGTCTGCTACCTGTGGGTTTTGTCATTTCCTACTTGAGGGTCTGACCTTTAGAGATTACTTGACTCCCTGTAACCTAGGGTCTAAGACTGGGAATAGGGATCATGTGACTTCCTGAAACCTGAGCCCCAAGACCTCACCTTCCCATTCTAGGTATAGGGATCATGTGACCCAGGCCCAGTCTCAATACTGAGAAACCTTCATCTAATCAATCCCATTCACTAGTATCAAACCTGAAGTAATAGGTTACCATCTTGAATCAGGACCACTTTAATATACCTATTCTTGGCTGTCTCCACACCAGGCACATGATATGATATGTGCACAAAGGCATATATACCTTTCATCTCTACCCCTTTGCTCTATAGCTACCTTTTATGTCATTTCTTCCTCCATTTGAATATAAGCTCCTTGAGAGCACAGACTGTTTTGCTTGTTTGTATGTATATTCCCACTGCTTCCCCAAATGCCTGACAAGAAGTCATCAATAAATGCTTTAATATCTATTTATTTACCTACCTATCTTTTAGGGCTAGCCCACTTATGAGATATCACAATGGCTAATTCATTAGGAACTTAGTTTGCCTTAATGGCATCTTTCCTCTCATTATGGCATCATCTCCTTGTTAATGGTAAATTCCAAACTTAGCCTGAATCTTTCTTCTTGTTAATCACCAAAACTCCCTTTTGGAACTTAGTCTGCCAGTCAATAGTGAAATAAAATGTTTGCCTATTGATTGGGAGATGGTCTAAGCCTACAGATTCTTTTGAGACATCTCAAGATACTAACCCCAAGCCCCAATATGTTGTTAGGGTTCAATTCCCACATTTGGTGGGAGAATCCTGAAATCCCAATATATTTGGGAGTTCATCGCTTCTGCACTGCCCCATTAGAACCTTATTTCCTTTCTAGCTTACTCTCCTTTACCAAATCACCCACTAAACTTCTTTCTAAAACTATTTCAGATTTTGGTAATTGTTTTTTTCAAACAATATAGTATCAGATGTAGAATTCCTTGAAGTAAACCTGAAAACTCTCTGAGCCCTCAGAAACTGAGTAAGTCTCTGTGATTTTAGGATTGAATGTGGCCAGGACCACCAACATGGGGTCACTTCAACCCAGTGAGAATATGGAGAATCCCCCAGGTTCAAGTTGGACACAATCCAGTTCATGAGTCCTACTGTATATAAAATGAAGGAACTGTGCTCCCTTTTAGTTCAGGGAAAGATTTGGTTGGGGCTAGAATAAACTGAAATGTATGTTAATTATAAATTTCCAAATTATGGTTAAAAAGTTTTTGTAACTACTAAAAACATCTTAGTATATTTTTGGAGACTTGTAGCTAGTACTAAGATTAAATACAAACAGCACTTCCTTTCTCCTTTCCAGAAGAGTGACAGGTATACAGTTCAAGTAGAAGGTTATTTCACCAATTAAAGAATAAACAAGGTCCCACAGTAGTAAGTGTCTGAGACCAGATTTGAACTCAGGTGGTTCTAACTCTAGGCCTAGTGCACAATGTACTGTACAATTTAGCTATCAAAAAGAACACAGGAGATGCTAGGGGACTGAACCTGAGGCCTCATATGTAAAGCATGGACTCTACCATTGTTCTATGTCCCAGTTATCCTCATATGTCCTTATATTTTAATAGTTACTACAATATAAGAAAAACAATAATAACCTAATTTATTATTAATAAAGTCTTGCTATTTTAAGTAAAAGCTCTTGGGAGTATAATTTGATATTGATTTGAATTTTTATTTCAGGTATGATTGTCTGAATAGTCATTAGGCCAATAGTTCACCATTCATGGAACATATACTGTGCTACCCCAAAAAAGTCTGTGAATCACTATAGGTGGATATCTATGCTTGGGAAGGAGGGGACAATTTTGCACAGGTAGAGGGAAGATATCCTCATTGTACTATTTCCTTTCTGAACAGAAAATTTTCCCATCCCATTAATTCTGAATCTATGCTGTGAATAATGTGAAACTTTGTTGCATGATGGACTATTTTCTTTTCTTTTCTTTTTTTTTATGATGGACTTTCTTTTTTTTTTTTTTTTTTTTTCTTTTTGTAATTTTTTTTTTGTTTTTTTTCTTTTCCTTTTGCTGAGGCAATTGGGGTTAAGTGACTTGCCCAGAATCACACAGGAAGTGTTAAGTGTCTGAGACCAGATTTGGACTCAAGTCTTCTTGACTTCAGGGCTGGTGCTCTATCTACTGCACCATCTAGCTGCCCCTTGCAGGATGGACTATTAAACAGGACTTTTACCTGGAATCAAAAAGAGCTAAGGAAGTTTACCCCTGGTATGCATATGTCAGTTAAGTTTATGCCCTTCAGAGAAAAAAGTGACAATACTGGTATTATTATAACCATGTACCTCCTTTTCCTTTTCATAGAAAATTTCTAAAATCAGAGCAAGATGAACTATAGTAGTTTTTGTTGCTATAATACTAATTATATTAATTAATGGATTAATACAAAAGCATCTCTAGGTTATTATGGGTTGCAAATATGAAAGAATATTTTTTTGCTTTAAAAATTTATTTTAAATTTAAGTACAAAATAAGACCAAAAAATTGCTATGTACTGAATATATGAGAGGATTCAAAATATAAAGCAATTTCAAGAAAGCTTATATAATAAATACTATATATTGTGTTCAGATCTGTCCATCTTTTCTTTGCTTCCTTATAGGTTTTTTTTTTCTCTCTCTGCTGTGCACTTTTGACTTGATTTTCTTCTCTTTTTCCTCCAACACCCACCATGAAGGCTACAATTAAATGTGGATACATATACAGACACAAACACATGTATATATATTTACAAATACACATGTATGTTTACATATGTACATTTACATGGCTATGTGTATACATATATAAAGATATCTATAATTATCCACATATACATTCATATGCATATATGTAAGACTGTACTACATTTATTTCTAGCTGTCCTGTTTCTCTGAAATAAAATAAAACTGTGGAGGGAGAGTCAAGTGTTTTCTTACATAAGAAGTAAATTATCTGATCTTATTGAGTCCCTTATAATTGATCGTTATACTTTACCTAGATGTTATATGTCAAATTTCCCCTTAAGTTCTGCTATTTTTGTCACAAAAACCTGAAAGTTTTTCACTTTGTTAAATATCTATTTTTTTAGCCAGAATTATACTTAATTTTGCTGTATAAGTTACTCTTGATTGTTACTCCAGTTTTTTGCTCTACAAAATATAGTTTTTCAAGACTTATGGTCCTTGAATGAAGTGGCTGCTCAATCTTGTGCAATCTTTATTGTATCTTTACAATGTTTGAAGAGTTTTTTTTTTCCCTTGTTGCTTTTAATGTTTTCTCCTTAATCTGGGAGCTTTGAAACTTGGTCATGATATTCCTATAGTTTTTCCAACCAGGATTTCTTTCAGGTGATGGTCAGTGGATTTTTTTTTATTTCTTCTTTGCCTTTTTTCCTTGATAATTTCTTATAATATTGTAAGAAGATTTTTTAAAAAAACAAGTTTCTGGCAACTTTCTTATATTATTTTTACTTAGATCTGTTCTCAAGATCAGCTGTTTTTCTGAAGAAATATTTCATAGTTTCTTTTGTTTTTTTATTCTTTTGATTTTGTTTTTATTATTTCTTTGTGTCTGAAAGAACATTATTAGCTTCCCTTTGCCCAATTCTAGTTTTAAAGAAATTATTTTCTTCCTCAAGTTTTTGAATCTCTATTTCAAGTTGGTTGACTTTCTTTTTTCTTGGATTGCTTTTTTTCCCTCTAATTTTTTCTTGACCTCTCTTATTTGATTTTTAAAGTCTTTTTTAAAGTTCTTCTAAAATTGTTTTTGGGCTTGAGACCATTTGATGTTTCTCATTGAAAAGGGAATGATGTTTTGGCTCCATTGTCTTCCTCTAAAGATGAACCCTAATCTCTGTCTCTATGGTAGAAATCTATGGTTGATTTCTTTCCCCTTTGCTTACTCATTTTTATTTATTTTTTTAAATTTTTGTTTTATTTTCAGCAGATATTAGCATGACCAAGTTCTAGTCACAAGGTATGGGGAAAATGCTCCAAGCCATTTTAGACAAAATGGAAATTTCTTCTCTAAGGACCATGGATAGTTCTACTTTACCATATTTTTGCTTAGTTTACTTCAGAGTCTCTGGAGACTTTTTAATATCAGACCTCCAAGTGATTAACAGATTAGTACATCAAGGTGTTGCAACATTATTGTGATTCCTATATTTACCCCAAACTATCCATACAGCTTGTGTAGAAGCTTAAGGAATATAGACAACTAGGAACAATTAATATCATGGGAGCACTGACACTGCAACTTCAAAAGTAGAACCAAAGATTTTACTTTGGTGATTCTCTAGTATTGAAAATAGAATGATTAGTTGAAGAGAAATATAGAGGATAGTTATATTCTTAATACATAAGTGGAACATGGGAGAGAATTGAACCCAAAGATAGCAATTTTCTACCTAGAACTTTATATGTGAAAATTCCCAGGCTATAGAAAAATCTTATAGAGCATAATAATGCTGCTACCCAGCCTGAACCTTAGAAAATTTCAGATTTAGGGATGCAGGACTATAGTTCTGAAGAGTATTATGATCAGCCCATATAATCAACTGGCACAGGAAGAAATAGGAGCAGATAGAACATTATAACTTAACTATTCTATGATATACAAGGAAAATCAGAAAAGTTGTTACATGTGTAGCCAAACAACCATACAAATTAAAGATATACCTGCATGTAATTGCATATGCTCATTGATTCATAGTGTAATTAATACTGATTGATTGATTCATAGTATAAATAGTACCTATCTATGTACCATCCATTAGTCTATATTACATATTAGTCTATATTGTCTCTTGGCTATACACTGCATATGCACGTTCTGAGACATTTCTAGTCCTTTCCTTCCCCTTATCCATTGCCTTCTTTCTGAGATTGCCTTTCTTTTACATTACATATGCCTTCTATGTACATTATCATTTGCATGCTGTCTCCTCTAATAGAATATAAGCTACTGTGGGAGAAGAAACATGTTTTTGTCTTTTTTTGTATCCTGAGAAATTAGCACAGTGCTTAGCAGTAATAAGAGCTTAACAAATGCTTATTATTTACTTGCTTATTATAAAGCTTATTATGACAATAATGTCAGTATTACATTGCTTTGCTTTGATGATTGTCATTTTCGTTTGTATGAATATGCACAGTCTGTGCTGTTATGATATATGTATGTAATGTGCTCTGTATGTCATTTAAAATTATACTTATTAAAGAACTTTTAAGAATCTGGGACACTAGACAAATATATCTAGACTCATCCCTACTGATTTGCTTAGGATTGAAATGTTTTACTCAAGGGAAAGTATAAAGGAATTAGTTAATCCTTGAAATACCAAGGCAGAAAAAAAGAACCAATTATAAGATGTTAAACTAACAATAAAGATGTGGCCATGCAAAATGAAAAAAAAAAAACTGTGCCAATCACAGGTCTTTTTTTTTTTCTTTACTATTTTCTGAAGTTTGTTCCAAGGCTTAACTTTGGGCTGTGCTCTCTAGGGACCTCAGTCATGCTGAGTCCACTCCAGGGCTGGCAGCTGCTCTATCTACTGTTCCACGTACCTGCCCATTCATGTTCTAAGTAAGTAGGTAAAAATGAATTTTAGGTTTGCTCCCTTGTTACTGGCTATATTATCACATATAAGATTAGGTCATTAAAGTATATATAAAAACTTGTAACCTGTAAAAAATAAAACTAACAAAGAAATACAATAAACTCAGCCTAAACAGGAGGATAATAAAAACAATAATATGTTCCACATTTCTTAGCTAAGAACATCGTTTAGCTCAAAATCATCTTCTCCTCTCCCCCATTCTTGAATTCTGGAGATAAAATCTGCAGATCTCAGTCTTCCACAGGAATCATAGCTACTTCAAGCTGTAAAGGGGCATAGAGTTGAATCATCCTACAGGATAAACCTTTAAGGATCTTATTTCTAATAGACATAAATCTAGCAACAGATAGAACACTAAGCCAAATATTCACTTACCTACTTATTCAGGATATAATGACAATATATTTTCACATGGAAAACTGCAAGTTCTTACATAATTGAATTGTGTTCATGGCTTCTACTGACCACTTGCTTTGATTATAGAAACTTGCTATAAACCTGCTGTAAGAGGAGAAAGCAGGCACTCTGGTTATAATAGCATCTAAACTGTCCTTCAAGAGCACATACATGACAAGATAAAGCATCCTTAGCTCAATTTAACAACCCTACCTTATAGCAGACTAGGGAATAATCAGGTGGGAAACTTGGAAATGGACCCAGTTATTGGAAAACTAAGCCATAAGAATCCTACCTTAAGCAGAGGTCAAGGTTGTCCTCTCAACTCTTGTCCAGATACTAACCTCCATTTATAATTCAGGATTACATTCTTCTGCGTAGCTTGTGGCATATTCCTTTCAGATGGTAGATTATTGGCTTGATGATTTATTAGATAATCATACCTGAATTCAAAACTCCAAAGAATGTCAGCTACAGTCCCAAGAAATTTTATCTCAAATAGTAAGTCTTATGAATCAAGTCTTCAGGTGAATTTAGCTCTCAAGAATCACATATGCTAAATAAGTATTGATTACAATCTTATATTGATAACAGTAAGAGATTCATCCTAGAAAGTTCACAGCTTAACTTAATATCTAAGTAGATGGTTTTCAGTTTAATATTACATAAATCATTTTGCTTTAAGATGCTCAATAACCAATTTATAGCAAGACATGTTCAGTTATTGATCATGACCAAAGGGACAAAGACATAGACTATTGTTCTCAGAATCCCTTTAAACAATGGGAACAGTTTTAAAATGATTCAATACAACCAATTAAAACACATAAAACATAGAATATACTGTCCTAATTTTGCATTAAAGAGCCCTATCAGGATTAACATCAATAATTTTCTTTATAAAATGTTAATTCAACTTCCTCCAATCAAGGAGTCCCTATAAACTTTCTGGAAAAATAAATTACAGGTACAACACCAATATTGTTAAAAATCCTCTAAGCATAATTAATCTCCCTTTCCACCAAAACATTCCTAATTTCCCTGGTGCAAAGTCAATTTTAGAGGTTATAAATTGTTCTTAACAGTCCATTCTTGAAGTTCCTCCACAGGTCCTTTAACCCTGGCATTCTCAGCCTCCAAACTGTAGTCTTAGTCATCTGTAACATCTGGTAAGGTCCTTCCCACTCTGCTCCTTCCAGGACTTAGTAAGCACCCAGCCTCCTGGAACTGCAAACTCCAAAGATATTGCCTGGGTCAGCAATCCTTGCTTCCTAAGAGTTGAAAAGTTTGAAGACATTGCCAGTATATAATTCCTTAAAAACTTATCCTTTGTTTCAAAAAAGGGTCTTTCTCTTTCCTCTCCCAAATAAAGTAAAATAAAATGGCATTTCATATGGGGGAAAGGCCCAGATCATTTCTAGGGACAGTTCTAATTCTTTAACAAAATAATAGGCAAACATTTAGTCCAAAATAACATTAATTTAGTTACCCATTTCTTAAGAATCTGATTCATTCTTTCCACTTTCCCTAATGAGGGCAGATGCCCAGGTGTATGGAATTGTCACTCAATTTGTATTAATTTCTCTCCATTATTTCTTATAAAATCTTAGAAGTAAAATGTGCTCCATTATTCAGAATCATTATTCTTTACTAATCCATACTGAGGTATTCCACTAACCCTTCTTAAGGGAGCAGAGCTCAAGGAAATGTTTCACCCATCCTATGAAATAGTCCACTATAACCAGTGAATATCTCAAGTTTTCTCACTGTTATCATTTTAGTAAAATCTAACTTAAATATTCTGGAGCCAGGTTCCCTTCCTCTGGAAGGACACCTCCTCAATACCTTCTTACTTATCTTTATACATATTACACACCTTTCAGATACAACTTGTTTTGCAATTATACATATCCCTATATGCCAAATTTTTTGCTTTGCTAACACCAGAGCAGGGCTGGAGCCATGATGGCGCACTGGCATCCTGAGGTCTGTACTAGGACTGCATACTGGATTACCACTATAGTATCACTATAGTATCTGCTGGTTTTCTAAGTTGCCTTCAACTAGAAAATGCTTTACTCAGATTTCTGGGTGTTCTGATGCTCCAAAATCTGTTCACTCATCACCCAAAAAAATTTGAAGTTGCCTGGGGGAAAGATTGGACAGTCCCTGCCTTTACTCCATTGTCTTGACTCCACCTTTCCAAATTTTCTTAAAAAGATATCATACATTGCTTGAGCACACTAATAACTTAAAGCTAAAATCTTCCTAGTCATGGTCTTAATTTAACATTCTCCTCCTGTCAGGTCTATAAAATTTTGTAAATTCTACCATTTAAGTATAAATTCAAAATGTAATTTCTGATTAAATGGACATTGGGAGTAGGTTACCAAGAAAGATTTGATGTTATTTATCATTGATGACCATTACTCTATTACTTGAATTTTGATATTTCATGGCATTTAATGTTTACCTGCAAGAGGGGTTTGCTTAAATTCTTTTATTTATTGCTCAAGGATCAGATCATTCCTTCTGCAATTTTTTTGTGTTTAATTAAAGCCTTTTTTTTTTTTTTTTTTTTTTTTTTTTGCTGAGGCAATGGGGGTTAAGTGACTTGCCCAGGTTCACACAGCCAGGAAGTGTTAAGTGTCTGAGACCATATTTGAACTCAGGTCCTCTTGACTTCAGGGCTGGTGCTCTCTCCATTACACCACCTACCTGCCCCTGTTTTCTATATATTAACTTTGCTTGATCAAAACTTGAATTATATAATAACAAAGTAAATTTAGAATTCCTCAAGTAAAAAACAAAGGGAAATTTGGATTTTTTTAGGTGATTTAATTATTTGTCAGCTACTTTAGCTAACTAGTGATATGTAACTCTTCCCATTCAAATCAGTCTGTTGTGAACTTTCTAAGTAATTTAATCTATAAACTAATTTAGTTTATTTACAAAATTTGTTTAACAAGATTTGTTTCCTTATGGGATATATAAGGTTATGACTGCCTAAATTTGTTCAATTTTTATGACAATAAAGGAGACATGAGATTTTGGCTTTTTGGTGGTACTCATGGTCACAGTGCACTTGTTTTCTAGTATGTCTCCTGATTCACAATCCCTATTGTTATTCAGTTGTTTTTAGTCATGTCTGATTCTTCATGACCCAGTTTGAGGGGGTTTTTTGTTGTTGTTGTTGGTGGTGGTGGTTTTTGGTTTTATTTTTTGGCAAAGATACTGTACTAGTTAGTCACTTCCTTCTCCAGTTCATTTTACAAATAAGAAAATGGGGCAAAGAGGGTTAAATGACTTGCCTCTGGTTACACAGCTAGTAAGTATTTGAGATCAGATTTGAACTCAAGAAGATGAGTCTTTCTGATTCCAAGCCTGAACTCTATTCACTACATCACCTAGCTACCCTCTGCAATCCCTAAGCCCCTCCCAAATCTATCCTTCTGTAAGTCATTGCTAAAAGTTTTTGCCAATCTGGTTACTATCCTTTCTTAAAGGAATTCTATCGAATTCCAATGAGATAGATATTGAGTAATATGCTATTAAGGCAGATTATTCTAATGAAATCCCTTTGAGACCCAGCTTTTCTTGTATATTCAGGCTACTGCTAGTATGAGACTTAGGCTATAATAAACTTAAAAGATGGAAGTATTGTGGGAAACTATTCATATGTTTGGAAAAAATATTAATTATTACACTCTTTGAACTTAACTTTATGTTTCTAGAGATTCTTTGAACCTAGAATGTCTCTCTAATCTTAGTAACTCTCCAGGAATGCTAGAGAGGGCTATAAGGAATTCAGGCTCCCTTATAACCTGGATCTACACAAAACACTGTGGATTTGTTTTGGATCCACCCAAGTTTGTATTTTAGGTTCAGTTTGGTTTTTGCTTCATGCAAATTTTATTGAATGTTTACATTTATTCATATCCATCTTAGTCTTCTTAGCTTTTAAGTTACTTTCTTAGCAAAGCTGCTTAACTGTGTATGTATGTTTCATGTGTAAGTATTGTCTAAATCTTATAAAATATAAAACTTCCAGAGCATGAATAAGAGGGAGTTGCACCTCCTTTTTAGCTCAATTTCCTTTACTGTGCGGGACAAAAAGACTCTAACTAATAATTGACTACTCAGAGACTTCTCTACGGACAAACAGAAAGTTTCTTTATTTCAGTTCTCTTGTGATTCTGGGTGGTCCCTGCTCCAGAGGAGCTGGGGCAGGGAGGCCAATTTTACAGAAGTAGGGAACATGATTATATAGTCATCCAAGCCCCCAGGTAATCTTTAAAGTCATTGGCCAACTCAATATTTATCTTTGGTATGCAGGTGGACCTTTGTGGCACCAAGGTCTTAGTTAAGCAATAAATGTTTTGAATACCTTTGCCGACTATATTATTAAGAAAAGGGGTCGATTCAACAATGAAATGTCTCAAACCAGTTCCAATTGTTCAGTAAAGAAAGCCATATGCACCCAGAGAGAGGGATATGAAATGTGGACCATAACATAATATTTTCATGCTCTCTGTTGATGTTTGCTTGCTTTGGGTTTCCTTTCTCAAATTTTTTTTTTAGATACGATTTTTCCTGCACAGCAAGATAAGTGTGGAAATATGTATACATATATTCCAGTTGTCAAGTATTTTAATAAAATTAACATGGAGTGGACTTCCTGCCATCTAGGTGAGGGGAAGGGAATAGGGGGGAAAATTTGTAACAGAAAGTTTTGTAAGAGTCAGTGTTGAAGAATTACCCATACATATGTTTTACAAATAAAAAGTTTTAATAAAAAAAAAAAGAAAAAGAAAAGGGGTCAATTAAGCAAGAGGGTTAAATATTTCTAAACTACTAAACCATTCACCAAGGTGATCTGGTCTGTTTTCAGGCATTCCTAGGGACAGCTAAGTTGGAGATATCTTGCAGGCCATTACGCAATTAGTCAGGTTTACCTCTTATGAGAAGCAGTTGAGCAAGGAGTCAAAAGGGTTATCTCTTTTTTTCTGCTGGAAAGAGCAAATCTTGTTCTTCTCCCAGAGCTCAATAATTAAACAGAGCCTGAATTACTCAAGGTTATTATTCTGAGAAGTCCTCAATTTCCCACTTCATTCAAAACTTATATATGTATATATATAAATTATTTCAGATCTAGGGCTTTGCTTTTATGAAGAACAGATGTTAAGAAGCTCCACAGAAGAATTAGATGAGACAGTTAATGCTGAAAAGAGAAAGCTTTTTAATTTGATGATTTAAAGAAAGACGACTGAAAACACCCAAGAAAGCATGGAAAGGGAAGCAGGGATAACAAGAGAAGAATACTATGATAAACTATGGATCCTTTCCTCCCCAACTGTGGCCACGTCCAATCCCTCCAAAGCTGGAGAAGAGCAAGAAAGTACTACAAGCCAGATGCCATGGGCATTGTGTTCATCCCCAATCTTTTCTTCATTATAGTCTTACATCATCAGCTGTCTACAAGCTGCCTACATTTCTTACTGGATGTCCAGTAGGTATTTCAAATTCTAAAGCTGAAAGTAATTCTAAAGTTGAACTCATGACCTTCCCCCTTCCCCTCCAAGTCTCTTTCTTTTCTGAATTTCCCTATTTCTGTTAATATCACTCTGATTCTCCCAGCCAACCAGGTTCACAACTTTGTAGCTCTCCCTATTTTTTGTTCCCCATTTTCTAATCAGTTGCCAAGATTTGGCAAATTGACTTCCAGGACAAATCTTATATGAGACTTTTTTCCACTCATATAGTCATCATCCTAATTCAAGCCTTCATCATTTCTTACCTGGACTATTTCAATAATCTCCTAATTATTTTTTCTTCAATAAATCTTTTTCCTCTCCATCCCTTTCTGCATAAAACTGTTAAAGTGATTTTCCTAAAGGACAACAGACCATGCTCGGTAAATTCTACTGGGTCCTAATTACTTCTAAGGTTTCAGTTTTCTCTGTCTGGTACTTAAAACCCTTTACAACGCAGCTCTAACTCATCTTTCCATCTTTATTATGCATTTCTCTCCTTTTCACACTCTAGGGCCCAGTTAAATTAGTATTCTTGCTATTCCTCACACACAGCTTTCCACTTCTCCTCTTAATGTCTTTGCACAACTTGCCCCCAATGTATTTCCTTCTCACCTCCTTATCTTAGAGTCCCAAAGCCAAGCTCATACTAAAACCTTCTATTTGGGAACTTTTCTTTCCTCCCTTAACTATTTTTATTTTATGTAATTATAATTACCATTTAATTACCTTGTATTTATTTTATATTTACTTGTTTGGTGGCTGAGTGGATAGAGTACTGGGCCAAGAAGATACATCTTCTTAGTTCAAATTGACTTCAGACACTTACTAGTTGTGTGATCCTGGGCAAATCACTTAACCTTGTTTGCCTCAGTTTCCTCCTCTGTAAAATGAACTGGAGAAGGAAAAGGCAGACTTCTAGAATCTTTGCCAAAAAAAAACCCCAAATGGGGTCATAAAGTTTCATACACATCTGAAACTACTGAATAACAATACATGTGTTTCAAGTTGTTTCATAAGACAGAAGATACAGGCAATATTTAAAGGGAGAAGGAAAAAAAAATAGAAACATAATCAAAACAAGACAAAACAAAACAAACAATGTAACTCTCGCTGAAGAAGGAATGGAATATGGGAAAGTCCCATTGACAACCAGCTCCTGAGTCTAAATAATCAAGTCCATGTAGCAGAAAATGCCAAATCTTTGCAGTTCACTGAATGTTTTTGAATATATTTTTCTTGTTAAATGTCTCTAAATGACTAAATAAAATAGCACCAGGAACATCAAAGTTACAGCAGAGAGGATAATACAGTCCCTGATATTTATCAATGGTCAGAGAAAATGACCTTGAATTTCCATCTGCCTAGTGTTCCCTGATCCTAGTAGCCAACACTCTCCCACCTCCCACTCCCCATGAATGACCTCTAGAGGATATCTTTCCAGGCAATCTACTGATGAGATCCCAGGTATCCAGGTGGACGTTAGCAGAGAAAGCCTGAAGCATTGATAGGATTATAATACTCCCTGAGACAAGCAGGGAAAGGCACTAATGGGATCATTTGTGCCTTAAGCAGGCCTTTTGTTTTTAAGCAGGCCTTTTGATTACAGTTCTACCACAGATGGACATCTCTGGAAACTCAACTTTACTGTATCCAATAATAAAGCCAAATTATGCAGTCAAACTCATATTTCTCTTATGAAAGATTTGCTCTGGAGAACGGTTGAACAAGCTGTGGTACATGAAGGTAATGGAATATTATTGTCCTATAAAAAATGATGAACCAGCTGATTATAGAAAGGCCTGGAAAAATTTACATAAACTGATGCTGAGCAAAACAAGTAGAACCAGGAATATACTGTACACAATAACAGCAAAAATGTGCAGTGATCATCTATGAAAGACTTGGTTCTTTTCAATGGTTCGATGATCCAAAGCAATCCCTATAGACTTTGAACAGAAAATGCCATCTGCAAACAGAAAAAGGTTTAAGGAGACTGGATGTAAATCAACATATGCTGGGTTCACTTCTTTTTTTTCTGTTTTTGTTTTTTTATCTCTCCCTTGGTTTTCCCCTTTTGCTCTCATTTTTCTCTCCCAACATGATTCATAAAGCAATGTGTATTAAAAGAAATAAACTTACTACAATTAAAAAATAAAAGATTAGAGGCAAGTCCTTGCTAACTTTTTTTTTTTTTTTTGCTGAGGCAATTGGGGTTAAGTGACTTGCCCAGGGTCACATAGCTAGGAAGTATTAAGTGTTTGAGGTCACATTTGAACTCAAGTCCTCCTGACTTCAGGGCTGGTGCTCCCGCTACAGCACCATCTAGCTACCCTCTCCTTGCTAATTCTTTTAGGGTGCCAAATCCCTTTTAAGATTAGCCCACCTGAAAGGGACCCACATGTGCAAAAATGTTTGTGGCAGCCCTTTTTGTAGTGGCAAGAAACTGGAAACTGAATGAATGCCCATCAATTGGAGAATGGCTGAATAAATTATGGTATAGGAATGTTATGGAATATTATTGTTCTATAAGAAACGATCAGGAGGACGATTTCAGAGAGGCCTGGAGAGACTTGCATGAACTGATGCTGAGTGAAATCAGCAGAACCAGGAGATCATTATACACGGCAACAAGACTATATGATGATCAATTCTGAAGGACATGGCTCTCTTCAACAATGATGTGATTCAAACCAGTGCCTATTGTTCAGTGATGAAGATAGTCATATACATCCAGAGAGAGGCCTGAGGGAACTGAATGTGAACCACAACACAGCATTTTAAAGCTTTCTGTGAATATTTCCATGCATTTTGTTTTCCTTCTTAGGTTTTTGGTTTTTTGTTTTTTTTTTCTTCTCTCTAGATCTGATGTTTCTTGTGCAATATGATAACTGCATAGATATGCATACATATATTGGATTTGTCATATAATTTATCCTATTTAGCATGTATTAGATTACCTGTCATCTAGGGGTGGGGGGTGGGGGAAGGAGGGGAAAAGCTTGGAACAAAAAAAAAGTTTTTGCAAAAGTCAATGTAGAAAAATCTTTCATATGTTTTGTAAATAAAAAGCTTTTAGTAATAAAAAAAGATTAGCCCACCTGTTGATGTAATCTTCCCCACCCCCATACAATTCCATTGCCACAAAGCCCACTTAAATTGCACTTAAATTCAACAAAAGCCATGTCTTGTCAATGTGCCTCCCTGTAGCCCACCAAGATGCTGGATTGCTAGCAGGGCCATAGTCTTTTGCTGGAATCTTATTCACCACTCCCTCCTCTCCCCCACCACTCCCTGGGTTTTATGCTGACATCATTTGATCTGTTTTACATTATAATGAGCAGCATACTACAATGTGCCTGCCTTTTGTCACTGCACATGCCCCTGCTTCTGGGAACCAATTTATTCTCCTGCCACTAGAGTCCATGCCTCTGCTCACTGACCACTGATGTTTATGCCCATTGCCCTCTCTGTTAAGTTCCACCGCTATCCCCTGTGCTAGGGCAGGATAACAGCTACTTCTTAGAGGTCTGAGCCGTATCATATTGGTGCTACTGAGTTCTGTCTCCACTATGGCACACTATCTCTTGCTGTGACAGACCCAACAGCTCCTTGTGTGAACAGTTGTTGAAGGCAAGCAGTGCCATTACTCTCCTGTGATAAGCAGGAGTGCTATAAGTACTACTCTTTCTGGACCCTTCCTAGGCTTGAGAAAGACAGAAAATACAAAAAACCACAAAGTCAGAAATCCTTTGGGATATTATATGTACTTACTTTTCCATGGGCAAATTGTAACTATTTCTGCCAGGGATGGTGATAAAGCAAATGATGTGGCACTAGAGATGTGCTTTAGGAGAAGCATCAAATATTACAGTTCAGTCATGTGAAGAATTCACCTGGCAATTCTCTTTAGCAAAATGTAGTTTTTTTGTGGGGTTTCCTTTTTTTTTTTTTTTTTTTTGAGAAGAGGTTAGAGACAAAATGAAGAGATGTAGTAGACAATAGGAATGGTAAATATGAAAAAGAGTGGGAGAGCATGTAGTTAACAAGAAAGGGGTTTTAATAATTAATGGTAGAAAAGACAAGTTCCTTAATGGAACTCACAATTTACCCAGTAGAAAGGGAATACTCCATGAGGTTGGGCATGCCCTTAGATAGCAGGCTTATTCCTAAAAGAGATTTAGTACCCTGAAAGAGTCAGTTGTAAGAAGAGGGAGAGACACCCCATGGCATGGGAAGGGTGAGAAGAAAGACGTCACAAGTGTTATGGCAGACTGGCCCAAAGGAGGGTATCCAAGATGGCATGTTCTATAAGCAATTATAAGGAAAATTTAACCTCAGGGACATGACTGAAATTTTTGACAGGACATAGCAAAGTGAGGCTACCCACAACCTGGATAAGAGGGTGAGCTTCAGGGGTTTGACATAACTTGCATTTCTGACTGGCTGATCTCCACAGAGGATGGGATTAAGGAGCTAAATTGATCTCTATCAGAGCCTTCTCCTTGCTTGCCCCAGGGAACATTTCTATCAGTGCTCCCATTTCTCTCTGCCTACTGCACCCACCATTCAAGACTTCATCATTGGGAAATGCTCATTGGTCTTGAGCTTTGTTCTTTCAATGGAAGCTTCAGAAAGAAGAAAGAAATACAATTCATAGTCCAGGTGAGAGAATGAAAACTTTCAAACTCAGACACCCTTACTTGTCCTCAACTAATTAAAATGAAGTACAATTGGTAAATTTGTCTACATCTTCAATTCCAGAAATATCCCTGACTGCCAGCAAAGTATTTAGCATTGTTGTTTTAAGTAGCTAGAATCACAACAAAATCCATATGGAAAAATTGTGGTTGGCCTCTCAAATTCCAAATTAAAACAAACAAAACTCAAACACTTTTCTTTAGAACATTGTTATTCAAACCTAAAGTTTCAGGATTCTGCCTTGGTTTGCATTTTCTCTGTTGGGGGTCCCTTACGCTGTGTTCTCAAAAGCTGGCTATGATCATATACAATTATGGTATTGAGGACTACTGGGTTC
>JAJPUD010001457.1:0-36627 GCA_023553655.1 Myrmecobius fasciatus
TTGAAAAAGGGACCAGTGATGGTCCTTAATAACTTCCTCTGGATTTTTGTCTAAAGGAACCTCAGAATCGCGGTCAGCCCTTCTTTCTCTCAATAAAAGCTGTCTATGGTGAGAACTCTCTTATTTTAGACAGTGTGGATGTCTCTTTAAGACTTGGAAAAAGGTGGCTGAAGTTCTTTTCCCTGGGGCACTTTGTGGAATTAACTTAAGGTGCTGGGCCAGTGGGGGCTAGGACTAAGTCGGAATTACTCCTTAAACAAGGCAAATCTGCCAGAATACCTGCCCCCAATCAGGGCAGTGTCCCGAGTGCCTCAGATAAACTCCAGGTGTTTGGAGTTTGGAGTTTCTGCCACAGTGAGCTGAGTCCCACCCTCACTTCCGGCCTACACTACTGTTTATCCCTCTGTCCAAGTTAGACAAACCTGATATGAAGTTCTTCAGAGATATCAGCAAGCAGTATCCAAGTATTTCTGGATTCGTTGACTTGAAGATCAATTCAGAGGCTTATTTTATTGTTGATTTGAGAAAAGATCGGAGGAGGGTGCAGAGAGTCACATTTTCACTCCGCCATCTTGGCTCCGCCCCCTCTGAATCCACCTTCTTAAGGGATTGAGGAGTATGGGGGAATATGCCCCCAAATTGTATAACAAGTGCTTTAATTTTGGACTACTCTTTCAATGTTTAGAGGAAAATCCAGTCCCCTGGTTTTGAAAAATTTTGTACTTCAGATCTTGCTATGTCTTCTCAGTAAATATGCCCTATAAATGTTTATTGATGATATTAATTGATCAAAGTGGCATTGATGACATGATCTTGAGGAAATGATTAATTAGTATTGGAGGGAATTAGAAGTGATAGGAATTAAGAGTGATAGCTTTAGAAAGAATCTCTTTTCTTCACAAAGGGTTACCTCCTGGAATCCTGAATGACACTAAATGCCTATGCTATCAGAAATTAGAAGGTTGAGTCCAAAGCCCATACAGTTTTTTTGTACAAAATACTTAAAAAAAATAACAAAAAAAAAAAGACTTGTGATTTAATTGCTGTAAGGAGCTTCCAGTGAGGAATTTCCTGTACCAATGCAAATTGGGAAATTAAAACAAATCCTGGTAATTTGGGAGAATGGGCACTAGCAGGGGGGAAGTCAGGAAAAACCTCACATAGGAGGTGATACTTGAACTGAGTTTTTAAGGAAATTAGGGATTTTAAAAGGCAGGAGTGGAAAGAAATTATTTTCAATGTATGAAGGATAACCTGTGTTAGGAGCAACAAGATCATTTTGGTTGAATTGTAGAGTATTTGAAGGGGGGAAATGTATAATAAGGCTGAAAAAATATATCAGAACTAGGTTGTATAGAACTTTAAATACTAAAAAGAGAATTTGTGTTTATTCTGGAGTCTATGGGAGCTAATGAATTTTTTGAGCAAGGAAGTGATATAATCAGATTTGTGCTTAGGAATACTATTTTGGAAATTATGGGGGGGTTAGAAATAGGCAGACTTGGAGAAGAGATCATTTAGGAGACCACTACTGAAATCCAAGTGAGTGGTTACTAGAACTAATGACCCAGAGAGAAAAAGATGTAGATTAAAAATGTTGTGGAGGTAGAATTAATGGCACCTGATGAAATATCTGGAGTAAGAGAAAGTGAGGGATCAGGTGTGACTCAAGGTTATAAATTTGGGGGACTAGAAAGGTGGTGATGTTCTACATAAGAAACAGAAGTTTGGATGAGGGTGCATGAGGAGGAAGAGAAAAACTTCTGTTTTGGAGATGCTGAATTTGACTTGTCTCTGAAACATCCAATTCAACTTTAATAACATGGGAATCAAATTCAGGAGAATAACTAAAACTGACGATATAGATCTGAGAGTTATATGTGAGGAGAAAATATTTAAACATATGAAAACTTATGAAATTAAAGAAGAGAAGAGGGGCCATCAAGAAGAGAGCCTTGATCATATCCACAATAGGCTGGTGGAATAGAGCTAAAGATAACAACCCTTTTTCTCTCCCCAAGGCACTAAGATCAAGAAATTATTCCTTATGGAAAGAGCACTTAACTCTTTGCCACCTCCCATTTTTATTTATTTATAACATTCATTTTTTACATTTTGAATTAGAATTTGAATTTACTCTCCCTCTAGCCCTCCCTCACCCTTTGAAAAAACAAGCAATGTATCAATTATTCATGAGAAGCTATATAAAACATATCTCCATAGCAGCTACATTGAAAAAAAAGCCCAGGAAAAAATAGAGTGAAAAAAAGATATGTTTCAATCTATATTCAACAGTTCTCTCTCTGGGGAGAGACAGCTTTTTTTTTTTTCCCATCATGGTTCCTTTAGAATTATCTTGGATCATTGTATTGGATCTTTTACTTGATCATTGTTACAATATTGCTGTTACTGTGTAGGATGTTCTCTTGACTTCACTTTGCATCACTTCGTATAAATATTCCCAAGTTTTCTGAAATATCCTGTTTGTCATTTTTTTTTGGACCAATAGTATTCCATCATACCCATATACTTCAGCTTGATCAGCCATTCCCTAAATGATGCACATTCCCTAAGCTTCCAATTTTTTTTATCACTATAAAAGAGCTACTATAAATATTGTTGTACATATTTTGCACAAATATTTTGTACTTTCCTTTTCTCTTTAGAGTACAGACCTAGTATTGGTATTGCTGGGTCAAAGGGTATACACAGTTTTTTACTCTTTGAGCATAGTTCCAAATTGTTCTCTGGAATGATTGGACAAGTTCACAATTACACCACTTTTTTTACATCTCCTCCAGCATTTGCTATTTTCTTTTTCTGTAATGTTAGCCAATTTAATGGTGCAAAGTGATACCTTGAGTTGTTTTAATTTTTATTTTTCTAATCAATGATTTAGAATTTTTTTTCATGTGGCTATTTAGTTACAGTTTTGATTCCTTATCCTGAAAATTGCTTGTTCTTACTCTTTGACCATGTATGAATTGGAGAATGGCTCTAATTTTATAAATATGTATCAATTTCCTGTATATTTGAGAAATGAAGCCTTTATCAGAGAATCTTGTGAATTTTCCCCAGTTTTCTGTTTTCCTTTTAATTTTAACTCCATTAGTTCTGTTTGTGCAGAAGCTTTTTAAAAATTTCATATAATCAAAATTATTCATGTTACTTCCTGTGATCCTCTGTATCTCTTATTTAGTCATAAATTCTTACCTATTCATATCCTATCCCAGGTCATACGTCTAACAAATGAAATTTTCCATGCCCCTCTAACTTACTTATGATATCATCTTTTATGAATACATATATGCCCATTTTGACCTTATCTTCTTATACAGGGTGAGATGGTCATTTATACCTAGTTTCTGCTGCTTTCCAATTTCCCCAGAAATTTTTGTCAAATGGTGAATTCTTGCTCCAAATTGGATTTTTTTTCTTGAGTTTTTCAAATACTAGATCACTTTTTGTGGTCATTTATAACTGTATATTATATAGCTAATCTGTTCCACTGAACCACCATTCTATTTTTAGACAAGGTTGTTTTGATGATTATGACTTTGTAATATAGTTTGAAATCTGGTGAAATCTGGTACTGCTTTACATTTCCCCCCATCATTCTTGGCCTTTTGTTTTCTCAGAAGAATTTTAAATTTTTTTTCTAACCATATAAGATAATTCTTTTGTAGCTTGATTGATATGGTGTTAAATAAGTGAAGAATTGTCATTTTTATAATATTGGTTCATTTTGCTCTTCATTATTTTGTGCAAGTCTATACATGTTATTCTAAGAACATCAAGCTCATCATTTCTTACAGTACAGTAGTTATTCTGTCACAATCAAAAATCTTCTTCTTGATAAAAAATAACTATTGTCTACTATATCAGATAGAGAAGTTTAAAGTGGATATGGACCAGTTGAGGATAGAATGAGAAATATTTTTTTAAAAAATTATAAACTATTAATAACAATTTAATATTTATACAAAATCATAGATAAGAGAAATGCAAATCAAAACAACTTTGAGGATTTATCTCATATCCATACAACCATCCTGAAAAGCATTTGAAAGTTATGCTGAGTGTTACTAAAATGTTCGTGCCCTTTCATCTAGAGATCATAATTCTAGGCATATATTCCAAGCAAGTCAAAAATAGAAAGACAGTACCAAGATAGCTCAAAGTATTTTATGGCAGCGTTTTTTGGTACTAGGAAAAAAAAGAAACAAAGTAGAGGAGCATAGATTTGGGAATGACTAAATAAGAAGATAACAAAGAAGCACAGGAAGACTTCTGTGAACTAATGCAAAATTTAGTAAATCAGGAAAACCATTTGTTTGGAAGTATAAAGATATGGGTTAGGTGATAACACAATTAGATGGTTTCAGAACTGCTTTGATTGCCAGATTCAAACACAAGTTGTTGAGGTCTCATTGTCAACCTGCCAACATTTCCAGTGAATTACTCTAATAATTCTTGGCTTTGTACTATTTAGCATTTATATCAATGATTTGAATAGGCATCAATGATGTGCTTATCAGATTTGCAATGACCTAAAGATGGGAAGGAAACCAAAAGCATCTTGACAGGCTAGAACATTGGGCTAAATCCAAAAAGATAAAATTTAGTACAAATTTTTTGAAAGAATTTTTCTCCAATTATACATAAAGACAATTTAAAACATTCTTTAAAAATATTTTTTCCTGTTCCAAATCTTCTTTTTCCCTTCCTTGTTTCCCCCTGCCTAAGATGGTAAGCAATTTAATACAGATAATATGCATTCAAATATGCAAAACTTATTTCCACATTAGTCATATTGTGAAAAAAAGGAAATGACCAAAAGGAAAAAAACACACACAAATGAAAAATAATATACTTAGATCTGCATTCAGACTCCATCAGTTTTTCTCTGGATGTGCATAGCATTTTTCATCATGAATCCTTTAGACTTAAGTCATCCCAGTTGATCATTGTATAATATTGCTGTTACTGTACACAATGAAGAAGCAATATTTTGCACTTGGGAATTAAAAATCAGTTTTATAACTTGGGGGAGTAATTGTTTAATAGAGATTTTGATTAACTGGATGGAGATCAGCCAGAGGTGGATAACCAGGATGATTAACGAACTTTATTTTATAAAATATTAGTTGAAGAAACTAGGCATAGTTAGCATGGAGAAGACAATATTTAAGAGGGACACCATAATTATGTTCAAGTATTTGAAGGTTTGTCAGATGGAGGGTGGATTAGACTTCTTCTGTCTGACCCATTAAGGCAGAAGCAGAAGCAAGGGATAGAGGTCACAAAGAGGCACATTTAGACTTGATGTAAGAAAAAAAAAAACTTCCTAATAATTAGAATTATTTAAAAGTGGAATGTGCCGCCCTATCAAGGTTCCTAACAAGGAAGACTCCCCCTTCTTGGAGGTTTTCAAAAAGAAATTAGACAACTACTTGTTGAATATCTTATATTGAGGATTTTTTCGTTAGATTAATTGGCTGTTTAGGTATCTTGTAATTTAAATTCTATGATTCTGTATTTATACAAAATGGAAATATACAATAATGGAAATGTAAAAAATAGCTGAAAAAAATAATGCTGTGAATTTATAAAGACCAAGCTTGGTTCCAGAGAAGATATTAAGATTATCCCAAAAAGTTTTTGTACAATTTTAAGCTTTAATTGCTTAAAAGCTTTTAGACTTTAATAGCTTAAGTTTGCATGAAAATTTTTGGAACATTCTGTATGAGGATGTACTTTGTGGTTTTGTGATTATGGATATGGAACACTATATATATTGATTGATTCACTGAATTGCTTCCCCCTTTCTCTTTTATTCTAGGTTATTAAAAAAATTCTGTGGGTGGAAGAAGGGGAATGGATACCCTGGGAAATGAAGGTGATATAAAACCCAAATATATAATTTCTTTTTTACCTTGAAGGGACAGGTTGTTTATATATATTTCTGAAAATATCTCCCAAGTAGCATAATACTAATATCCACTTGTCCTTATAGAAAAGGTCGGAACATTTGGTAAAAGTTCAAATATTCCTTATTTTTTATTTTATTTTTTAAAAGCTTTTTATTTACAAAACATATGAATGATTTTTCTACATTGACTTTTGCAAAACTTTTTTCTTTTGTTCCAAGATTTTCCCCTCCTTCCCCTCACCCCCCACCCCTAGATGACAGGTAATCTAATATATGCTAAATATGTTAAATTATATGACAAATCCAATATATGTATACATATCTATACAGTTATCTTACTGCACAAGAAACATCAGATCTAGAAAGAGAGAAAAAAAAACCTAAGAAGAAAAACAAAATGCATGGAAATATTCACAGAAAGTGTTAAAATATTGTGGTTTACACTCAGTTCCCACAGGCCTCTCTCTGGATGTATATGACTATCTTCATCAATGAACAATAGGAACTGATTTGAATCACATCATTGTTGAAGAGAACCATGTCCATCAGAATTGATCATTGTATAGTTTTGTTGCTGTGTATAATGTTCTCCTGGTTCTGCTGATTTCACTCAGCATCAGTACAATCAAGTCCCTCCAGGCCTCTCTGAAATCATCCTGCTGGTCATTTCTTATAGAACATTAATATTCCATAACATTCATATACCATAATTTGTTCAGCCATTCTCCAATTGATGGGCATCCTTTCAATTTCCAGTTTCTTGCCACTACAAAAAGGGCTGCCACAAACATGTTTGCACATGGGGGTCCCTTTCCCTCCTTTAAAATCTCTTTGGGATATAGGCCCAGTAGAAACACTGCTGGGTCAAAGGGTATGCACAGTTTGATAACTTTTTGAGCATAGTTCCAGATTGCTCTCCAGAATGGTTGGATCTGTTCACAGTTCCACCAGCAATGTATCAGTGTCCCAGTTTTCCCACATCCCCTCCAACATTTGTCATTATCTTTTCCTGTCATCTTAGCCAATCTGACAGGTGTGTAGTGGTATCTCAGAGTTGTCTTAATTTGCATCAAATATTCTTTAAAGCACTTTTTCAAGAGATACAACCAATGAACTTGGCATATGTAAACTTGGGTGGATGGGAGCATATTTGGAAGTTCTTTTGTTTGCTTGTTTTGGTAGAACTTACTAAATAATTATTTTCTGCTGAAATACTTGCATTTTTTCCAATACTTGCATACAGGATGCTTCAAATATGTTTAATTGTTGTTATTGTTTGCAGTGTACTATATATCTCTCTTTTAAACTTCCCTCTTAATAGCACTCTTGACTCTTTGATCTTTATTTACTAACATGTCCCAGCTGTCTTCTCACCTCTCATACCTGGGGCTTTCTTACTCAGGAAAACTCCAGCACTCTGGTTCACTTCTTCCATTGCTGAGTCTCTTAAAAGATCTTCATTTTAAGTACGGATCCAGGTCTGCTTTTGATTTTCTGCATTTTGGCCATCATGCCCCCTATGTGGGTATCTTTGTTTCTGCCTTCTAGAGATCTCAGGTCAAAAAACATTTTAAGTAGCCAAAAAGAAAGCATTCAAATTTATGGATCTTTTCATCATTCCTTCTATGCAGGTACCTTCTTTGATCTCTTCACTTTTCTAAAAAAATTAAATGATTATTACCTCCATGCCTTCTGTCAAGATTTTAGGAGACACCCTGTTTTTCAGAGATAAGGCCCAGAAAGTAACTGTTTCTGAAGTTTGGCATAACAATAATTCTGGTACCAGATTTTTACTGGGATTTATGATCTTCATATTAATCAATAACTATTTAGATTTGTTGAAGCTCCCCTATTTCCCAGGGAATTCTGGGCTGAGATATGGAGCTGCAACCAACATGCTGTAGCAAAAAGCAATCAATCATATGTCCTAATAATCTAAATTCTGTGCTTGCAATCACTAAGTGAACCAAACCAGGTGCTGCATTCCTGCTCTCACCATGCTGAGTCTGGTTCTGTATCCCACTGAACAATCACTCAATGACTCTTAAGACTTGAGACAATCACAAGCTCAACAATTCTAATAACTTAGGGACTATTCCCACAGAACACAAGGATGCCTATATTGTCCCCAAAATTCCTGCTGTGAGAACTATTTACTCAAGACCTAAGAATGAATGTGTTATGGGCCCATCTTTTGTGGTGTTCCTACATAATAACCCTGTCCTCGATATAAGCTTTCCTCAGGAGGATTTCTATTTGCAAGCATTTTTCTCACTCTGAAATTAATTAAACCTTTTTTTGATTCCTAACTCTTGCTTGTAGCCTGCTTTGTTCAGTTCCAGTCACTCACAGATCAGGAGCTTATTCTGGTTTGGTTGGTACTTCAAATAGTTACCTCTTTCTTCCTTTGGCTTATCTGTACATTTAATGATTTTGCTTGATTTAGATATTGAGATCAAAGAGGAAAAGCACAAATACTCAAACGGACCTATGATCTCATTGATTTGAACATTCTCTCCAATGACTGATTGAGCAATCAACAAGAATCTAAATGCCTATTATATCCCAGGCATTCTCCTGGGCATGGAGATACAAAAGGCAAAAATAAACAGGCCACTGCCTCAAGGAGTTTATATTCCATGGTAAAAGACATGGGAAAGAGAATTTGTGAACTCAGAGGACTTAGACTCAGGTCTTCTCTAATGTTCACCAGCTATATGACCTGGGACAAAATACAAATTCCCATGTCTTCAAAGAGGGTTTGACTAGAGATCTTTGATAATCTCATTAGATAAAAATCTGTGATTCTATGCACATAAATATGCAAATACAGAATCTATATGATGGAGGATCTGGAAAAAACATGTAACTCTAAGAGTAAAGAAGAAAGGCAAAGATTCAAAGAGGCAGAGCCAAGGAGGGAATGAATTCTGAGCCAGGATACAGTCAGAAGCATGCTGGTGAGGATTTAATAACCTGTGTTCTGAGGGGAAAGAAATATATAGACAGAACAATTTTAAGATTAATCTGCATTGTTAACATTTTCTCCATCAATTTCTTAGGTCTAGACAACCAACAAAACAATAAATCAAGCCCAGATTTGTACTTTTTTTGTTTTGTTTTATAAATGTTCTCATGGAAAATTTAACAACTGGTTTTTGAAAGCTTGCTTGAAGTCAATCCAGCATCACCCTGGAATACAAAGGCTCAAAAACAGGAGTCAGAATTATATGGATGAGGAACAGTAAGAAAACCAGTTTGAGATAGGAAATGATATCAAATAAACCTGGAAAGCTAAACTGAGGCCAAGTTGTGAAGGTCTTTTAATGCCAATAGAGGAGTTTAGAATTGATCCTGGAGGTAATAGTGAACCTCTAGAGTTTATTGAGTAGTTATATGTGTCAGTTATATGGAAGATAGACTGGAAAAAGGAAACAACGGGGCAGAGAAGTAATGAGACTGATTAGGAGAATTTTGTAATAATACAAGTTAGAAGTGATGAGGACATAAACCAGGCAGAAGAAGAGAGAAGACTTTTATTAAGTGCCTACTTTGTGCTAGGCACTGTGCTAAGTGTTTTATAAATATCTCATTGGATCCTAATAACAATCTGTAAGTTAAATGCTATTATTACCCCAATTTTGTAGTAGAAACTAAGGCAAAAAGTGTCAGATAACTAAGACTAGCTGGGTTAATATCTGGGGCCCACTTGAACTCAAGTCTTCTAGACTTTAGGCCTAGCTTAGTATCCCTGTCTTGCACAGCTGATTGCTGTGCGAGGAGAATAAAGGATATGGAGATAGAAATAAGATTTGGCAACTGATTAGATATGAAGGGTTAATAAGAGCATTAGAGTATGACATTAAAGTTGACAACCTGGGTGCTATTACTATTACAGTAGTAATAGAGAGTGTATTTGAAGGAGAAAATGAGATTTGTAAAGAAGATTGTAAACCACACATGTCCATCCATCTTGTGCAATTCATTTTGTTCCACCAAAAAAAAAGTGTGTATGTGTCTCTTACCTCCTATCCCAAAGCTTAAAATCCATTGAAAGATGAAAGGTAGTTGTTGCACATTAGTGGGTCACTGTTAGATTATAACAACCCCAAGTTGCTGATACCTGATGCAGCAAAAGAGACTGGTAGTTTCCTAGAGTAGTAAGAAGAGGCAGAGTGGGGAGACAATTGGGCTATAGCAGGTGAAAAAAATAGTGAGGTTGTATTGAAGAGAAACCCTGAAACTGGGTAATGAATAGATGGTGGGATATGACCTACCCTCAGATTGGTTGGCTGTGTACCTCATGAGCTATCCTATGGGTCTGTGGGGATGTGTGGTCCCCACTTTTGAAACCATTGTCTAGATACATATAGGATTTAAGAGTTCACATTCCTTCTGGTGACTAGGCTATTATACATAAGCTTCAGCTGTTTTTATGTGGATAACCAAAGATACTGTTGATTTTTTCAAACTCTGATTTATTTTAAAAATGCATTATTTTGTTAGACTCAGGAATAATATGTCTTCTCCAAGATCTCTAAAAACAAAATCCTAATAAAACAAAAAATGATGCTCTAGTATCTTGGCTTAGGCAAGGTGAGACATTAATATTGTTCAACTTCCAGACTTATATTTATGAATGCAATGCGGAATGGCAGACAAAAGTCCAATCCCTAAAGCATGCTCAGATTTGCTCTTTCTAGTGTGTTATACAGAGCATACAGATATTTCCCACCCAGTTATAATCCTATGTGGAAGCCTAATGAGTTTACTTGTGGCCATTAATGGCTAAAGGGTGGTAGCAATGATGAACTTTCTCATTGGCTTCAGAACTCAAAGGATTGTTGATGAAGGAGAGGCTGAATTGGAATTGAATGTGCATGCATAAAGTTTGTATAAATCTTTTAGTCTCTTCTCTGGTGACTACTCTAGAGGATTGTTATGGGATACTGATACAGAGAATTACTTGGCTTCTTTTCTCTTCATCTGGTTGCTGCATATCCCTGAACCCAAGCTTCTTTGTATTTATTACTTTCTGATCTTAGTGGACAAATATCTTAAGATGAGAATACAACTGATTTAGGAGATTCATCAATATCATCAGAGGTCCCATTCCAACAAAAATTCATAGATATTTTCTGAAAATCATATTACTCCAGATAGTTGGGTCTTTAAAAAAAAAAAGAAACAATCCATAACAACAACAACAACAACAACAACAGAAAACCTCTTTTCCTGTCTGAGTACTCCCAAATCAGTCCCATGAGTCAGGTAGTACAAAAATGTTTATCCTCATTAACATATGAGGAAGTCAAGTCTCAGAGCTTTCCAGTCAAACAGCTAACAAAAATATTTATTCTCCAATTTAGTAGTTTTTCCATTATGCTATCTCTTTTAATATAAAGAAATGATGTAATGAAGGAAAGATTATCAAGTAATTAGGACTTTTGAAATCAGAAATACAGTGTTAGGAAAGACAACTGGGAGTAATAACTTAGCTCAATGGTCAGCTTGTAACCAAGGAAGGAGGGGAATATGGCCTGTTGTACATTTACATTCATTCATGAATATGAATGTCAGCATGTTTGGACATCCATATAAATAAAAGAGTACATAGCTTAGTAAGTAAAAGAGAAAATGAGTAAATAAAAAACAGGGAAAATGGTCAACTAAGTGATTACAGGAGTCTAATGCATAAAAACTTGTGTGAATAAACATGTTCACTCAGTGGTGACGGAGGATTTGTAGAGTGTGATAACATACACATATATATTCTATATCAAATTGCTTGCCTTCTCAAGGAGGAGATATGGAAGGGAAAGAATTTGGAATTCAAAATTTTTAAAAAATGTTAAAATTGTTTTTGCATGTAAAATATATAAAATATATAAATATATACATATTGGAAAATATATAAAAATTTTTAAAAATCTGTAGTGTGATATCACTTGCTTGTTCAGATATATATGGTGCCTATTTCATTGATTGAAACAAGGTCAGTTATAACTAATTGGGTTGCAGACATTGTTTTACTTGCTGCAATCTTTCACAAATTTATCCAGGTCTTTATCAAGGGTTGCATTATTTTTGCAGCCTTTGCCATGGTGACAGGCCTTTACCTGACACCATCACAAATTTCCCACGAGATCTAATGCAATTTGTAGCTTCAGAAACATATGGAAAACACAACATCCCATTCAAAATAAAAGTAATTTCACCATTGTATGTTATAGTAATAAACTCTGTGTAAATTTTAAGTGACATGGCCAGAGTTGGAAGGTAGAAGTCAAGAATGATTTGCAAGAGTAGCTCCTTGTATAGAGAACACAACTTCAGCCCAGAAAAAAATATCTGAAATTTTCACATTTATGCATTCAAGACCCAGTCATTTCATTTGGATTGCTGATACTTCAGTCTATGGTAAAAATACATGAGTTTTTTTTACCCCCAGAACATGACTGAGTTCTGAAGCTTCTACCTTTAAAATGTAGTTTTCACAAACTGAATCACAGAGTTCCTTAATCCTTCATGAGGGAAACAATATTCCTTACTCTGACTTCCTTGTAGGCCTGTCTCATGTTTTACATAGCATTCATTATAAACATGTAATCCAAATACATCCTTTTGAGATCAAGGACTGAAGAACTAAGTGGCCTGAGACTTGGGCTGCCTTTAACAATTGAAACAAAACAAAATTCTCTCACTGTATTGTGTGACACAATTCAGGGGGCTAATGTCAAAACAAAGACATGAGCACTCTTCCATTTTCAAAGGCATCCCTTGCCCTTTCCTAAACTAAGTATTCCAACCCTTCAATTTAGTATCACAAAGTCAACCAGATATTCATTCATGATACAAATCACTCCCTTAGCTCAAATTAAACATCCTCAGAACTGTATTTTAATTTTGAAGGGGTGACAGGCTACCTCTGAATACAAAGCATCTTCAAGGAATAATTTAAATGTTGGAAGGTTAAAGGTGACCATTTAAGTTTGTTCCTAGTATCCCAAGTTCCAGGAAAACATTTTCCTTACCAACTGCCACTGACTTTAGTGAGTTGTATCCCCCAGAGGATGGCTGACTATCTCTCTGTTCAAGATTATAGGGGTGACCCTGAGGCTGGTTTTCTAGTAGTGTTCACAAACCTCTTTGGCTCTTTATTCCAAGTGGGCTCCCTATTGATATTTAGCATCAATTTGCCAGTTAGAGTTAATTAGCTTCTGAGTAAGCATGTCTGTTAAGGGTATCTTTAGCAAGAAAAATTGGTACAAAACATCCCCCCCCAAAAAAATTCTGTGACTTAGTCTTCCACCACTACATACTGAAAACATGGGCTTATCCTGCATCCTGCAGGAAAACATGGGCTCATACCGCTTAGTGAGCACAAATAGCAAAAAAGTGTAACACATCTCTTGAAGGGAAGTCCTTTTCTCTTTTTGTGAAGTCCTTATAAAATTCTCCTGTAGGGTAGTCTTTTGTTGGCTCTGAGGGTTGGAATGTTTTTTGAGTTCTAAAGTTGCAATTCTCTGTGTCCCAAATGCTACCTGGAGGCACCTTTCTTTCCTCATTGTGTAAAATTCATCTTCTTTCAGCTTCCAGCTGAATGAATTTGGGGGGGGGGGTTCTGGAGAAGGGGAAAGTACCACATTCCCTGTAGGCTCACTCCCCATCCCCACCCAATATATACCTTACTGGCCTTGATTATAGGCACAAATATCTGCTTTTCAAAGCACTCCCAAATTTTAACACTAGAAGCAGTTTCTCAAATGCTCCTGTTAGAATCTCTTTTTTTCTGAATTTTTCTGAATAGACCCAGATATAAGTCTAATTCTTTCAACCAATCCCAATACATTTTGTGGTCTTACTTCATCCAATGGCCTGAGGCACTTCATTCCTTCACAGCTCAGTTACTTGGCTTGCTGTCATGTTGTTCATGCCTTTAAAGGACTAATAGACTGCCTAAATCAGTTAAAGAGGCATTCTTGCCTAACAAAGATATCAGGTTACAGAGAATTTTGCTAGCTTTGCTAATTGTAATTGGGAGGTATGAGATATTCCTCTTACAATGGAAACAATACTGATTTCTACATATGGAGGCAAATGTCTGTCCAAATGAGTGATTTTGTAATAAGTCAGGAATTACTCTGGGAAGGGGAAAAAGGCCCATGTATGAAATTTACATAGCCTAATAAGATTTAGCAAATAGTCCACAAAGACCTTGGAAAGACTGGAGAAGAATGACACTATGGATCTTCAAATCTGTGCCAGACCAGTATTCTGGGGGTCTCCTGACACTCTCCATTATGTAGGGAAAGTCCTGCTTCATAGCATTACTAGTTTTCCTGACTTCCAAGTGTTATAGAGTAGGGAATGGTGGTAAAGCAAGGCATTCCCTGGTATTCTGGTTCCCAGATTCATGCTTTGAAGATCTTTGAACATTTTAATTGTTTGAGGGTATAAAGGACAATTAGGAAGAGACTTCAAACCACAACATTGCTGATTCCTTGAACTTGTCTTCAACCACAGGATTCTGCTCTAATGGCTTTGACCGTATTTTGTAAGTGTCTGGAGCCATTCCTCACATAGGCTTATATGGACTTCATGAGGAAAACAAAACAAAACAAAAAATATCCTTAATCAGTAAGGATACAAATTACCCATTTATTTTATCTCTAGACTTTCATGAATTAGTCTCCAGAGTCCAAAGTGTGCTGCAGATATTACAAAGAGTCTAACATTCACTTGGAACTTTTTCTACCCTCAATACTTCCTATATTGGGATGACTTCAATCTGCGAGATACACTAGCAGGCAATTACTCAATCACTAACATATATACCTTTCTAGCAGGTAATTTAAATTTATTTTCATTCACAAAGCAACAATGGCACTTGTGGTTGCAAAAAATCCTAAATAGCCAACTTATCCTTCATGGTGAGAAACAACATGATATAGTGAATAGAGTACTTGGAGTCAGTAAGTCCTGGGTTCCAATCTCATAGGATATTATCTGAATGATCCTGGGCAATTCACATGATCTTCTTGACCTCAGTTTCATCATTTGAAAAATGAAAGGATTGGGTTAAGTGGCTTTGAGGCTCTTTCAGCTTTAAATTTATAATACCCAAACCAAACATTACAAAATTTATTACAGCAGTCACAGTTTAGCTGTACCTGTTACATATGGAACAAAAAAAAAAATCCAAAGTGACAAATAATCACCCTGTGGTCAACCTAGTAAAGAGTCTCTGAAATGAGCCGCCCTAGTTTGCAAATGACAGACACATAGCCCATGACTGAGTCTATATTAGGAGCCTTACAAGGTTGGTAAGATCTGCCGGCACGTATAGTCCATTATCACAGCCATCAAAAGCACAAGGTTACCTCCACACCTCAATGAAATGCTAGAAAAGAACTTTAGGGAATAGCATATATTTACTTCAAGGATTGGTCTATATGTGTGAAATGTAGAGTTAAATTTCTTCTTGGAATATCAAGTTCTCTTGCTGTCAGTTCTCTGCTGGGCAGGTGTTAAAATGAGTTAGCTTTGTCAGCTCCTTTTTGATTTAACTCCCTCTATGTCTGAATTTTCTCATTATATCAACTTGATGTAGCAATACAATTGTAAATTTTTTTTTTAAATGACTGCTTCTAAATAGGTTCTTTGCCATTTCTCTAATATCCCTCTTTTGCTTAAGCTGAGGTATAATGGGAGTAGAGAGCACTTACCATCATCTCAGCAGAGAAAAATCACATTGATTTTAATTACTTGCTACTAGGGCCATGAATGACACAACTAGTGTGGAAATGTTGAGTATAACTTTCATTCAGTTTGACTTTGTTTCAGTCAAACCCAACTTGGCATTCCTATTCTGTAGTACTTGTAATTGTAGAGCAGTTGTTGGTTTTAATAATTTATTTTGGATTGAGAAGAAGAGAGAGGAAGATGACTTGGTGTTTCAAACACAATGGGAAAAGTTAATATAAAGTGATGCTTGGGGAAAAAAAAAGTTGCCTCTGAGACACTGCTATATAATTGAACAGAATAAAAGAACTGACAGTAATTTTGCTGCATGTCCAAGAAAAGGTCTCTACAGGTCAGTCCTCAAATCTTGGGCCTGTACATTAAACAAGTTTGTCAATTCCCCATCAGATTGATTTTTCTCACGTCTGGAGGCTTTGTCGTGCTTTGTCTCATTTCCACAAGGTTTTTGGTGTTTTTTTTTATTTTTTTAATTTTGCAAACTGCCATTTATTTTTGTCTCAGTGTGAGGAATGATAGTAATCAAGGAATGAGTCTTTGTTTAATATATACAAAATTATTGTCATCAGAATCCCTCTCTCTTCCTTTTAAAACAAAATGTCCTTTAAGAATAATTTATTGTAAAAAGTTTTAAACAAGAGCTAAAGGTTGAAATATAAATACTCAGAAGTAGTTTTAAGAAGTAAGGCTCAACATAGTAATCATTCTGTCAAATGGGGGAAATTGATATTTTTAACTTGCAATAAGTGTGCAGTTTTTATATTTTTGCTATAGCTGAGTGATTGTTAACCTTGTACAAAGTATAGATGGGTCTCTCTTCTGTCTCAGAGAAAATAAAAGTATTATGGAGATGCCTCTTTATGCTCCAGATTATGTAGTGGATTATTTATAACAACTGAGGAAATAGTCCCAGATGTATGATTTATTAGCAAAACAGGTATAATAAATAGGTCGATGGACTCCCCAGCTAGTTCACAGACCTTAAATACAAAGTTTTATGTATTAAAAACAATTAATCAAATAAGACCATTTAATTAAAAGAAAACCATTAACCAGAATACAAATTTAGCTAATCTGATTTCTAATTGGAGAAAAGATTAGGGACTTTCCAACTGTGGATGGGGAAAGTGAACGGGTGCAAATTTCTGAAATTATAAAAAGGATGTATAATTTATTTCAAATTATGCCTTCTCAATGAGGAGGGCAGGGAAGAAGAAAGAATTTGAATTTTTTAAAAAATAATGTTAAAATTGTTTTAACACATAACTAAATATAAATAATTTCAACAACAACAAAACAGAATAAAAAGAGATGTTCAAAAAGAGCTGCTACAAACATTTTTTTGCACATGTGTCTTTTTTCCCTCCTTTATTATTTCCTTGGGATGTAGATCTAGTAATGGCACTGCTGGGTCAAAGTACACTCTGATTTTTATTTTTTTTAAACCTCCTCTTGCTTTATATCTTCTAGTAATTCCAATGAATGTATATCCAAACTGTG
The DNA here is from genome assembly GCA_023553655.1 of Myrmecobius fasciatus. Taxonomy (NCBI): domain Eukaryota; kingdom Metazoa; phylum Chordata; class Mammalia; order Dasyuromorphia; family Myrmecobiidae; genus Myrmecobius; species Myrmecobius fasciatus. The sequence continues at coordinate 17,195 of JAJPUD010001457.1, forward strand.
TTTTTTCTTTAAAGCTTTGCTTATAAATGTCTTGGAGTCATTCTCCAAGGTTTGTGTCTTGAATGTCCCTTCAATGCCACCACAGTAGCTCTTTATGATGGAATTCATTGTTTTTGCTTGCTCACTTTTCCATCTGATTTCCCAACTTTTGACTTAACATTGGGATTCTCCTCTGTGCTCTTCTGGTTGACATGTGCTACCTGAAGCTGCATTCTCTGCTATTTTCAACATGTTTCAATGTATTGAATATTGTATTATCCTAGGCTCTCAGGAACAGTTCAGTCTGTGTACTTGAAAACTTTCATTGCTCCCAAAGAGATCTGACACATTTTGTCTGGGAACAGAGTCTGATCATTGCCTTCCTGGTTTGAGCTCTTCAAGTTAATAATTTGAGTTTGAGTTTGTGTGAACTTGCTCCTGCTTGAAGTTCAGTAGGCTATGATTGGACTCAGCTACTATCAACAGAAATCTCTACACTTTCAAAGTGACAGAACTATAGGCTTCATTTAAGTGAGGGATTCCTATCCTGGTTATTCCCATATAGGTTTCAGTCTGCATTGGGGAATTAGAACTGAGATCCAGCTCCACTCCTAAGATCAGAGCCACACAAGGTGCTGAAAATTTCTGAACTTGATCTGTATTCAGTACACAACCTAGGATCAACATCTAATTGTTACACTGGAAAGTCATCCCTGGGTTGAGGTCCTACCTGGATCTGTTACCCTGAAGAGTGAATGATAGAGCTACAAATTAACATTTGTTCTTGCAGTTTGTACGAGGTTGAGTACTCCTACACTGCTCTGGGAATTTTTCTTGCGGTGATATAGAGCCTTGGTCCTCCTTTAGATCAAGTGCTCAAAGGGTCCCCCTGGTATTCTCCTGGTCAGAACCTGTCACTATTGTTTGAAAATCTCTCTGTCTTTCTCCTAATGGTGAACTAGCCAAGAAAAGTTATTTGTTGTATTTTTTCTTGGATTTCCCAACCAGAACTTGGTCTACTACATTTTCTAGATTTTGTGGAGAATATATATATATTGCTTTTTGCTGAGGCAATTGAGGTTGTGACTTGCCCAGGGTCACACAGCTAGGGATCAACTTATATTTTTTAAAACAAATACACAGGAACTGGAAGCAAGACCAAATAAAATAAGAGGAATATAAATGTGGCACAGTGACATAAAAATAGTGTAAGTAATGCTAAATCTCAGTATTAGCTGAAGCTGACAAAAGAAGGTAAAGGCAATGAATAGGGTTTTTTTTTTTTTAACTATATTGAAAGAAAAAAAGTGCATAAAAAAAAGGATAAGTCCCTGCCTTTCAGAAGATGAGATAATGCTAACTGACAACAGAGAGGATAGAGCTGCTTATTTCATATTTTGCTTCCATATTTTTTGATAGAGAATGACCTTTACACTGGAAATGACCAAGACAAATGAAAAGCTTGAGAGTTCCTGGGTAATTAATTATCAATTTATTAATTATGACTAGCAAATAATAAATTGAGGTCAGTGGTTCTCTTGGAAACCAAAGATGAGTTATTGAGATTATCCAGCTTAAATACCCTTGGAAGAGTGGAGGTTTCAGACAGGCAGAAATCAACTTTGATTGGTTTATGATTAATGAGAGAAGGAATAATATAATGAAAGTTATTCCAAGGAGAGACTGGAGCACTGTTGACTCTCATTATGTCATTCTTAGACAAAGAGATTCATATTAAGCCAGCCCAGTAAGGTTAAACACAATGAGCCAGAATTAACCTAGATTAAATTCTCTTTATCCTTTAATAAGAATTAAGCTCCACAATTAGGTGGGTCCCACCCAAGATGGAGGAGAATATCTCATTGTCAGCCCTGTCCTTCACAAGGCCTGGGCTTTGAATAAGAAAACAGAAAGGGGGAAAAACCCCTAGATTCTCTCCCCATATTAATAATTGGTTATTAAAAATAATTTCTCTCATGACATAGTAAAAATGATTAACAAGAAGTTGATATCAAGATATATGAAATAATAGAATACTTAACAAACTTAATGAGTTTGTCGTCTGATCCAGATCAATTATGTCTTTTGGTCCTAGTAAAACTAGTAGCTGTGATTGCTTAGTCATTGTCAGTGATATTTAAAAGATCATGATAAATGGTAGAAATACTATATTTTAAAAAGGGAAAATGTATCCATTTTCAAAAATTAAAATAGAACATAGTCTCAAAACTCTAAACCCAAGTACTTGACTTTGATTTCTGAGAAAATTCTCTAAAGAATCATTAAAGAGAAGGTTGATGAATATATATATAGAAAGAGAAGCAGTGATTATAATGACTGGTATGGTTTAATCAAGAATAAGTAAGGTCAAACTAACTTCACTTACTTTTTGGACACAATTCTTAAAAGTAGCAAATGAAAGCAATGCAATGGCTGTAGTTGGACCTGGAGTCAGGAAGCTCTGACCTGGGTTCAGATTTGACCTCAGACACTTAAAAAGATTTGTATGACTCTAAAGATCACTTAAGCTCTTATTATCTTAGTTGCCTTAACTGTAAAATGAGGCCAATCATAATACCTATGTCCTAGAATTGTGTCAAATGAGATAATATTTATAAAGCACTTAGGACAGTGCTTGGCACAATATAGGCACTATATAGCTATTGTAACTAGCTATTAATATTAGCAGAAGTAGTTTATTGGGTTTTATCAAAACTTTTGACAAAGCATTTGACAATTATTTTGTGTGTGGAGAAGATGGTGAAATAAAGATTAGATGATAATGCAACCAAATGGATTTAGAACTCAAAAAGTAAATTTAAAATGCCCATTATCTTCATATAGGAAGTCCCACCAGTGTGCAACTTCAAGTATCTTTACTATTTTACATTTTTATTTATTACTTGATTAAATATAAGATACGCTCATCAAATTTGTAAATGAAATGATAACAAAGTTTGGAAGATCAGCTAACACACTGAATGAGTCAGCCAGGATCCAAAAGGATCTTGACAGAGTAGCAAATCTTATAAACTGAAGTTAAATAGGAAAAAATACAAAGGCTTGCACTATGGTATACAATATCAACTCCAAAAATATATGGTTTAAAAACCAGTTATTTTGAAATGATTTAGAGTTTTGATTGGGCTTAACATGAATCAGAAGATTGATGTTGTAACTAATGCAATCATGGGAAAGAGTATTAACTTTGGGGAGCACCTCATATGGAGACTGGGAGAATTATTTGGGTTTCATGCTATAAAAGGACATTGATGAACCATTGAATATCCTGAGGAGAACATACAGGGTGCCTTGATTCCACATCACATGGGCATTAATTGAAGAAACTCATCTTGTTAGCTTGGAGAAAAGAAGATTCTGTAGGTATTGGGTATTGGGAGGGATCATATATAGGAGAAATGAAGTTTGTTTTGTTTGATCTGAGACAAGAACCTGTAGTAATGTGGGGAAGCTGCAAAGAAGCAAATTGAGGAAATACTTAGTAACAATTAGAGATGTCCAAAGGTGGATCTAGTTGCTTGAAAGCAAGGTAAACTTCCCTTCTGTGGAAGTTTTCAAACAAGAAGATTACTTGTTCTAGTGGAGAGAGGAGAGCACTTTAATATTCATAATGTACTGTACAAACATCTCATCTTTCCTTTCATCAATCCTGGGAGGTAAGGTAATTTTACAGAGGTAGGTAATTTTATAAATGAGAAACCAAAGCTATCAGTAGTTAAATGACTTGCCCAGGGTCATACAATAAGTTATTTGAGGTTAAATTTGAACTCAGGTAATTCGGACTCTAGGTCCAGCACTTTATCCACTCTAATATCTGGCTGCCTTTTTCATTGGTCAGACTATATGGCTCCTGAGATTCACCACTCTTAAGTACTGTGATTTTGTGATTCTGTGAAATGTGTCCTTCTGGCAGTGTTTCTACTGGGCTTATATCCCAAAGAGATCTTAAAGGAGGGAAAGGGACCCACATGTGCAAAAATGTTTGTGGCAGCCCTTTTTGTAGTGGCAAGAAACTGGAAACTGAATGGATGCCCATCAATTGGAGAATGAATCAATAAGTTATGAATATGAATGTTATAGAATATTTTTGTTCTGTAAGAAATGATCAGGAGGATGATTTTAGAGAGCCCTGGAGAGACCTACATGAACTGATGCTGAGTGAAATGGGCAAAACCAGGAGATCATTATACATAGCAACAACAAGACTATATGATGATCAATTCTGATGGACGTGGTTCTCTTCAACAATGAAATGTTTCAAACCTGTTCCAATTGTTCAGTGATGAAGAGAGCCATTTACATCCAGGAAGAGGCCTGTGGGATCTGAGGGTGGACCTCAACATAGCATTTTCATGCTTTCTGTTGATGTTTGCTTGCATTTTTTTTCCCTCAAGTTTTTCTTGTAGATTCAATTTTTCTTATACAGTAAGATAGCTGTATAAATATGTATACAGATACTGGATTTGTCATATACTTTAACATAGTTAACATGTATTGGACTATCTGTCTTCTAGGGGAGGTGGTGGGGGGAAGGAGGGAAAAATTTGGAACTAAAGTCATTGTTGAAAAATTACCCATGCACATGTTTTGCAAATAAAAAGCTTTAATTTAAAAAAAATGTCCTTCCAAAGTTATCTGTATATGATTTTTCAAATATTCACTTAGCCACATGTTTGTATGAAAATCAGGGCCACATCTTTCACTTTTCACTCAGAACATAATTTCAGGGCAGATAGTCTCTCAACAAGTCCCTAGGAAATGAGTCCTATTTGATATTTTTAGAGGATTTTCCTATATACATTACATATGATTGGTGTTAAAAATTATGTGCTGAGTGAATGAAGAAGGGTGAATTATTTAATATTAAACATTCCATTCTTTCTTTAAAAGGGAAAAAAGGAGACAGCTAGGTGGCACTGGCTCTGGAGTCAGGATGACCTGAGTTGACTTCAAATTCAGCCTCAGACACATATGAGCTATGTGACCCTAGGTAAGTCACTTAACCTCTTACCGCAATTAAAAAAAAAAAGTATAAAAAAGGAAGAAAAAAAAAAGAAAAACTGCTGATACCCAAAGAGAACATATCACTGTTATTTCCCCTTTCCACTTGAAATTTTTTTTCTTTGAAAAATTCTTAATGTTATATATTCCATTTCTTTTCATTTATATTTTGCTTTTGGTCTAGATGACTTCACTGATATAGAGAACTCCCAAAATAGCAGCTCTCTTTACTGATGGTAGCTTATAGTCCTAGAGAGTTCCTTGAGTCATTAAAAAGGTAAGTCATTGAAAAGGTGAGTCACTTAGCTAGTCTGTGTTAGAGGTAATAATACTTGAATCCAAGTCTTCCTAACTTCGAGCTTTACTTATGCCTTCATTTTAGTGAATATAACTTAATATAGAAAGTAAACAACATTTGCATAATTAGAAGTGATTCATCTGTCTTATATTGCCATTCAAATGTGCATAGTGGTATTTGTCTCATTCAAGGAGCATATTTAGAGTACTACCAATTGATTCTCATGCAATAGAAAGCTGCTCTTCCTTTCAAAAATTGAGGGACTTATTTTTCTAGACTGTAGATAAGATTGTGTTAATATTAATTTTGTTTTTGAAAGAAAGCTTTCAGTTACCTGATTCCATAGACCGCTTTCTCTCTTCTTCAACTTGTCCAAGGCAATAAACATTTGACAATTCCTTACATGTGTTAGATTTTTAAGAGTTACTGAACTGAATTGGATTAAATTGACACCGATAAGTAAAGATAGTGGCTATTGATATAATAATCATGTGGTGTGCTGGAAAGAACTCTGGAAGAGACATTTGCTGCTCATGGCTTGTATAATTTTGCTAGGCAGACTATTTCATCTCTCTAGGCTTTTGCTTCATCATCTATAAATGAGGTGGACCAGATGAAAGGTTCTTTCTAATTCTAAATTTGTGGTAAAATTAGAGGGGAAATAATGTTTGTAATGATAGCACTTAAGTCCTGAATGATCCCTTCTGTTAATGATGCCTGAAATTCTGGTGTTAGGAATTTACTCCTCTGATTTAAGCCATTTTCTCCAGTTGAACTGAGAATATGCTTGGGAGGGACAGAATAATAAGTTTTTATATCAGCAATGACTACCTTAACATCAATTAGAGCCTTTTACAATAGCTAGGTGAAACTGCTGCCTATGAGAATAAAATACTTAGTAGGTATATTTTTTTGATTATTCATTCACTTGTTTATTCATATTGGACCATTTTGAGAACAATTTCTGTGGGCAAAGAAAAATCTTTGGTGTCTAGCTTCATGAGTTTCTGGGAGATGTAGTTTCAAATATACAGCATTTTTTCCCTCTCCTTTCGGGAGAAGCTGTGTGAGAGGGATTTATGCACCAGGACACAAGCTTGATAAGAGATATATCTGTTTAAGATTACATGCCCAAGAAACTCAAACAGTAATCTCTAAGCAGAAATCAAGGAATGAGCCTCTATGTAAATTCTCTGCGTAGAACATTTTGGTAATGATATATTTTTAAAATACACTTTAAAAATTGTCAGACCCCATGGCACTGATGGAGGTGAAGTGGTAAGAGGATAGAGAGAGACATTTGGAATATACTGAGTTCCTAGAGAGAATAGACCATTATGAGGCATTGCTATGGGAATCTTTGGTTAGCCAAAGACAATGGAATATGGATTGAAAATGAAGGAAGTACCCCCAAATACCCCCCAAAATGGGGAATCAACAAAGACAAATATTTCTCAGATTACAATTCTGTTTAGTCCTGGCCCTATTAATGTCTAAAAGAAATGGTTCTGTCAAAGACCAGAGAAATTCACTGGCACCCATTTTGATCCATCAATGTAGTAGAAAGAACATTGTATTTGGGGTCAAAGGACCAGTGTGTTGTGTATTAGACAAGTGTGTGAATTTGGAGAAATCATTTTTTCTTCCCATTCTCCCACACATGATCTCTAGTGTACCATAAGTATTACTATATATGATCTAAAGTATGTTGTGATCAAAGGAGCACTAAATCTAAAGAAGACCAAAACTCAAACCCTGACTCTGAAGCTTATTATCTGATAAGCAAATAATTCTCTTAATTTCATAATTTGTAAAATGATAACCTTTTAATAGTTGTAGTACCTACCACAAAAAGCTGTTCTAAGAACCAAATAAAATGACATATTTGCATTTGTGTGTGGATCACAACCTTTCCATTCTTCCTGTTTGTTCTATGCTATGTCTTGTTTATGTTTCCTTACAGATACTACCAAAAGGATCCATCCATTATGCCTCAGGCCTGCCTTCTGATCTTTAGACATTTTGTTACTAGAGTATAACACCTAGCAGTTCTTTTTATTCTTCTTCTTTGCCACATGACTAGAATACCTCATTTTTCAATTACACATCTCCTTAAAATTATCCCTTACAACATTCTTGCCAGCATAGCCCATTTTGCCTAAGTTTCTCTTCAGAGACCTTTGGGTCACTTATAAAGTTGATTATTTGCAAATTGGAGTTTTTCCAGATGGGCAAACATATTATCAATACATATGTGAAAAAGAGGTTTTGTGAAGGGGAGCATCTCAGGATTCTAAATTCACTTCAATTTATCCTCTTTCACTTCTTCAGTTGTGTTCCAACTCATTGTCCATCTAGTAGTGATGAAGTAACTCAAATTATATATAATGGGGATCTGGCAGTTAAACTTCCATATACTATGGAATATACAAAAAGTACCATTTATTTTTCATCTATTTATTATCTTAGGAATACAAAGCTTTTAGAATTTTTGTAGATTTTGCTTTAACCTGGACATTCAAGAATGTCCATTTTTTTTTATTTTTTATTTTATTTGCATAACATATGTGTGGGTAATTCTTCAACAATAACCCTTACATAGCTTTCCGTTACATATTTTCCCCCCAACTCCCCACCCCTCCCCTAGATGGCAGGATATCCACTACATGTTAATTATGTTAAAATATTGGCAAATCGAATATATGTATACATATTTCCAAACTTATCATTGGTGTGCAAGAAAAATCTTATCTACACAAATGCTATATCAGATAAAGGAAACACAATGTAAGCAAACATCAATCAAGGAGTATGAGAATGTTATGTTGTGGTCCACATTTCGCATCCCTCTCTCTGGGTGTATATGGCTTTCTTCAGTGAACAATTGGAGGTGGTTTGAAACATTTCATTGTTGAAGAGAGCCATGTCCATCAGAATTGATCGTCATATAGTACTGTTGTTGCCGTGTATAATGATCTCCTGGTTCTGCTCATTTCACTCAGCATCAGTTCATGTAAGTCTCTCCAGGCCTCTCTGAAATCATCTTGCTGGTCATTTCTTACAGAACAATAATATTCCATAATATTCATATACCATAATTTATTCAGCCATTCTCCAATTGAAGGGCATCTATTCAATTTCCAGTTTCTAGCCACTACAAAAAGGGCTGCCACAAACAAGGAATGTCCATTTTTAAGAGAAACAATTTCTTCAATACTTTAAATAACTGCATAGATATTAACATTTTTTCCTTTTATTTTAAACAGAAAATCACTCCATATATTCTCATTACATAGCTTCAAAATCCTATGTAAATCAGGAAGATATTTGTCCCTAGAGAAGTATCTTTGGATCCCCAGGCCTTATGATCTTCTTATACAATACTATACTATATACTAAACAATACTATACAATATATAGTGCCACTCCTGAGAGTCCCATACCTCTCACAAGACCTTTCTCTCCTGACATCCCTTTCTTCCCATCTTTCTCTCCTTTTCTTCCCTTTATGCTTCTGAGGTTAGTCGTGCCATCAAAGGTAAGCCAGACATTCTGAAATATGGATCGAACTCTCTTTTTCTATAACTGCACTCAGCCGTGACTGTCTTTTATGTACCACTACTTCCCTCCTCATACATGGAATTTATTCCAGGTGGTAAAATTTCTAGTTATGACTCTGTCATTGCTCTAATGAGGAAGTCAAACCATAGAGAATAGAACTTGATTATCGAAGAACAACAATATGAGCAAAGGAAAAAATGCTCCTTGGACCAGAGAGGAAACAATACTATAGGAAATTATCCCTTCACACACACAAAAAAATCCAGCACATAGGGGCACATAGTCTTTCCACCTTGAGTCTTTCTATCTTTAGCCCAGTTGACTCACTAACCCATAGCCTTTCAGTTCTCAGCTGGCCATGTGTCTCTTCTTCCCACCCTATTCCTCCCAAATAACTTTCCCAGGGATGCCAAAATTCCAAATTATGACTCCCTATAGTCTTCATTGGGTACTGGTACCAAAAATGTTCACATGATGAGTCAATTTTGAGTGATCAGCCTCTCCAAGGCTCACTAGACTGATTCCATACTTGATAAGAGCTGATATCACTTCAGTTTTGTTGCCACAAACTTTGTGGGATTTTGCCCAAGAGAGCCCTGAGCTCCATTGTCAAGCTTTCACTTTTTACCTGGAATCAGGCCACTGATTCCTGACAATTCCAAACCATACCATAGTTATCAATCAACAATCAATAAACACTTTTTAAGAATGCACTATGTGCAAGATATTGTGCTTATCACAGGAAATATATAAAGAGACAAAAGATATCCCTCATTAGATTAGAATCTAATGGAGAACTTCAAAATTCAATAGAGGAGCTTACTTTTTAATAGACTTTGGACTCTCATATTGAATTTTCTCTTACCTGGAACTGGGCTACAATATCACCTCTCAAATAATTCCAAATTGTGTCAATGCACTGTGGCTATCCCTCACATTCTTTTCCCACTGGACCTTGGATTCTGTCCTGGTCTCTGACAAGTGAGGTTTTCCCCTTATCTTGCTTGGAACCAGACTGGCAGCCTATTTGCCAGACTACCATGGCCATAATCCCTTCCTTGCCTCCTTTTAAGTTTTTTCTCTGTGTATTTTACTCCCATTAGAAAGTAAGCTTCTTGATGCCTCGCCTGTATTTCTTGTTTATATTTGTTTCCCCATTGCTTAGCACATTGTCTGCCACAAAATAAGTAGAATTTTGGTGGTGGTGGTGGAATTAATGACTGCAAAATCCAAGGGGAAAGTGCTTTCAAGCTCTACTTTTTTGTTTAATCTTATCAAGAAGACCTAAATACAAGTTGTTGGAAGACCTGCCAATATTCATGCTGTATTCAGCTTTGGCAAGCAAAAATAGCTGCTTGGGTTATTTAAGACAAGTTCAGTCTGTCCAGAAAAACACAAGCCATAGTGCTAAGTAATTTAATAATCAGATAGAAAATAGTGTGTTTGAGCCAATTTAACACCTGTGGAACAACCAGCAGTAAAACCTCCTATTCTTCATTGCTTGCCGTTGTGTGTGTGTGTGTGTGTGTGTGTGTGTGTGTGTGTGTGTGTGTGTGTGTAAATTATATATGAATAGCTTAATTTATCAAAAATGATTTTTTAAAAGTGGCAGACCTCACAGATTGCACACACAAGGGGATTAATAAATTCCAACTGAAATGTCTATTCAACTCCTTTCTTTGATACTGTTTTTTCTTAGTTATTGGGAGTATAGTTTTATTAGAGCACACAGTATCCCCTACCATAAGGGTAAGGGGATTTTCTTAACTAAAGCCAAACTTCCCTGGCCCCAAAAAAGAACCTTCTCTCTACCTTAGACAATAGAGAAAAAAAATGGGGTCAAAGGAGCATTTTACTAGTCTAAGGTCAGGTATATATAAAACTCCAATGGTACCAAATATCTTGTTTGTTAATATTATTGTTTTTCTTAATTCTCATGGGGAATACTTTTTCTTTACTTCACTGTTAATGTCTTTATCTAAACCAGGGATGGGGAACCTCTTATCTGCCAAGATCCATTTGGTTGTTAATAACATCATTCTAGAGCTATACAAAATTATCAACTTATAGAACTCAGGTAATTGGAGGTTGTTGTTCCTTGCTTTCATCTCATCATTGTCTGTGATTGCCTTAGTAAATGATTTCATGGGCCTTACAGGGGCCACAGGTCAGAAGTTCCCTACCCCTTCTATAAACTTTAGCAAGGATTAATAAAAACAAATTAACAAAAAACTCAAACTACCAAATATTGTTTAAGATAGCAATGTGTACATATCTAAGACTAATTAACAGATGGTCTTTATCCGTTGTTGATATTAAAAATTAGTAATTATCTGATAAACAAGCATTTTGGAGGTTTCCTAAACTTTATCGTGGCAGCTTTTTATACAACACTATTGAAATCTGAGATGATATTCTGGAAGAGAGGAGGAAAAACTTGGTATTTCTGGTCTTTGTTTTCTTACATATTCAGTTTTTAACTTGTGGATTTTTTTTTTGTATCTTTACTGTTTTGGATATCCTCTTTACTGTTTAGTTATCCTCTCCTCTAATTCTTGAATCCTCAGGATTAAAGTTGTCCAGTAACAGCTTAAAGTCAGTTAAGTGATGGAAAGGCAGTTAAGGGCTTGCCATCTAGGGGTGTGGTATAAGTAAGCTAGGTTAACTCTTCCCTAAAAGGTAAAAAACAAAAACAAAAACAAAAAAAACTGTCCTAGAAATTTGTTAGCCCAGATCAATTATGTTGATCTAAGGATCAAGCCATGTCAACATTGACATAACTTTGTGTTTACCTGAGAACATAAAAGAGGGTAGTACATGTGGATTCAATTCTCTTCAGATTTGGTTGATAATCCATGCTACACTTGTATTCATACCTTCCCCTTTTGACCAGGTGACTCTGAATAGAGATGAAGGAAGTTATATCTGTGTTTAAATCCAATTATCCTATCTATATCATGGTAAAGTAAACCTTCTTTGAAGACAAAAGAAAGCAGAAATTATTTAATGTTCAAAAGGAATCTTCATTCCAAACTCAACCCTGAACTACCAGATCAGCCTTCATCAAACATGTCCTGTTCTAGATAAAGTACATCCTTAGCAGCAAAGCAGCTAGCAAGAATATTGAGAAGATGATAGGGGAGTAGGGAATGAAATCCTTGTCCATGACAAATAAGTGGAACTGAATTTTATTATTTTTGACATTCTTATCATAAGTAAAACCAGAATGGCTTTTGATATATATTGTAAGAATGACAAGATTGATACAATTGATACAAATATCTTCTGGTTTCATTTATGGATTGATACAATTGATTCAATATCTTCTGGAGTTTTTATAGTGATTATCAAAATTAATAAGAAGCAAGTTTCTCATAAGTAATGTATGCAATAAAAACATTTTAAATCCAAACAATTTTAAAATACTTAAGAACTCTGATCAGTGCTGTGTCTAATAAGTATCCCAGAGAACCACTGATATTGCTTCCTGACAAAAAGGTGATATTCTCAAGATGCATAATTAGACATACATTTTTGAACTTGAGAATGTGAAAGCTTATTTTGCTTGACTATGCATATTTTGTGGAAATTTAGTTTTAGAAAAATAAACGCTTTATAATTTTTTTTAAGTTAAAAACAACTTCCTACTAAAGTCTTCTAAGGCTTGGTAAAAGTAATAAATATCAAGTGAGATAATTTCTGTAAAGCACTTTGCAAAACTTGAAGTGTACATAAATACTATCTATTATCATAATCCACAGTTAAGCAAAACAATCTGATAAAGTGACCTCAATTGATTATGTATACAACATTCTATAAATATATCCCCTCACTTTTCTATTAAGAAGAATAATGAGTCAGCATTAGTTCTCTGAGACTAAGATTTATATTGTTAATGAATCTGGTTTTGGCTGTTTTGACACTGTTTTCATGTACATTATCATAGCCATAGTATATCTACTATTCTCCTGGTTCTTCTTTCTTTACTTCATATGGGTCTTTCCATTTTTCTCCAAATCCTCTATGTTACTATGTACTAATATTCCATTCAATTTAAATACCACATTTTGTTTTGCTAGTTTCAACTAATGAACACCCACTTTGTGCCTGTTTCCTCCCCCCATCATTAACAAAAATGTTGTTTTGTACATATTATTTTATATATAGGATCCTTTTGCTTTTGGTATCATTGGTCTCTAGTGAAAATTTGGGTCAAAGTATTGAATGATTTAATGATTTTTCTTACATAATTGCAAATTATTTTGTAGAGTGGTTGGCTCTCTTTTGCTCCTTTCAAGGCCCAGCTCAAGTACTGAATTCTGCCCTGCTTTACCCCATTCTAATCTCCTAAATAAGCCTTCTGGGACTTCTTCAGACACATTCCTTTCAACAATGTAGTGAACATCTGCTAAATTTGTGGCATTGTGTTAGGCAATGAAAAGGATACAACAATAAATTAGACATGGCTCTGAGTGAGCTTATAATTGTGATTTCTCTCTTCTTTTAATTATTATAGGTCTTTTTCTCCTTCCCCTCCCTCACATCACACATTTGCTATGTAGCATTTACTACCTTTCAGACTAGGTAAATTCCTTCAGGGTTGAGATGAGGCATTCATATATCATTGTATCTCCAGGGCCTAGTGTCATATCTTGTGTTCGGTAAATGTAGATATTGATGATAATGGGAATACTTGTGGGTCTAGTCCACAGAACAATTCAATAATTGTTAAATAAGCAAAATCCAGTGCTCACTATCTCTTGCCCCTTTCATATTTCCCATTTTCCTTTATCAGTATACTTCTTTTGCCTCTCCTTATCTGGGCATTCAGTGCCCCAATGCTATCCTCTGCTCAGGGCCCTAACTGTGGTATCCTCCATAAGTAGTGCCACATGATTCAGATATTGTCATCCTTATTTTCCAACATCAAAACTTATTTGACCTGTCCCTTGTTCTCTGAGAGCAGTTGTCTGTTAGATTATCTTATATTTCAATACTTCAGTTCCCAGAAAATATCACTATGGAATACTTGACAGAGCATCTACTTTTTTCCCACTGCCTTTGCCCAAAGAAGTTCTGGGAAGGAACCCATTCGATCCAGACCATATCTTTCTCCTCTCACTCGGCACACCAGGGAATGTGACTTTCCCTCTGTTTCAAAACTACCACCCCACCTACCTCCATTCTGCAGTCTCTTGATCTTTGATGAAGGCATCTGTAATCTGAGCATCCAGATTCTGCTAAAGCAATCAGCTTTCTAACCTGAAGCAAAATGACCCCAATCCAAATGAGTCCCTTTCTATGCTATTTTAGTAGATTATTTATAAAGAATATTAATAAAATCATCACCAGAAGGTACTAGTACATATATAATTTGGGGGAAACCAGATCAGACTCCAACTGTAACTTTAGCATGGAGTTTTAGTCCCCTTATCTATGCAAGAACACCTTCCATTTTCCTCTTTCTGGTACAGGATAAATGAGTCAATCTCAGAAAGACCATAGAACTGGACAAAGGCAATTGTCTCAATTTTCCTAAAAAATAAAATAAAAAGGAATGTAGATGGTGAGGTTGGCTTTACTTCCTGGGAATTCTAGAACATATTTTGAAAAGAATGCTCAGTAGACATCTAGAAAGGAAAACTGATCACTTATAATCTCTTTAGCTTCATCAAAAACAAGTCAGAGCTACCACCCTAGTTCAGGCATGTATCTCTTTTTATGGCTATTGCAATATATTTTTATTCCTTACTCAATTCTCACCCCATTCCAATCCAATAAATTTCAGGGTTTCCTTATTACCTTTAGTACTGGATGTAAATTCTTCTGTCATTAAAGCTTCGAATCTGATTCCTTCTTGTTTAATGTAATTTAGTTCTCCAACACAGCTGCTTTGATGAAGAGGATGAAGAAATTGGCTTCTTGTTCATAGTAAGCACATGTATTGTAATTCATGAGCTTCCGATAGGTCCCAATCAGTAAATGTAATGTATTTTTTGAAGAAACTCAATTTATATGCTAGTGATCTGACCTCACAGAAATGACAATATAAATGACCTTTATAAATGCCATTTAAATAGGAATTAGTGTGAGAAAACTTAGAATCTGTCTAAAAAGTAGTTAAAATTAATTTCCATAGACACTTTTCAACATTAAATAATGGAGACACCTTACATTTTCTTCATAATTCCAAAAATAATTAGATCACAATATGGATTAATTTCTTGTCACATTTCATTATTTAGATAAAAGCTGGTTTTTGGCTATGAGCACAAAGAAAAATCTCCAACTGAGACCCATTTGGACATTGTTATTTTCTCTTACCCTTATATTTCTGCTCTAAGAAAATGAGTTTCAGACTCCTGAAAATAAATAATATACTGCTATACCAACTCAGGGATTTATTGCTTTGGTTCTTTCAAAAAAGAAAACATTTATAAAATCTTACTAGTCAAGTGGAAAAAAAAAAGAAAAAGCCACAAATTAACTTGAATTCTGAGAGCTTTACATTCATAAGTTTCAGGCAAAATTTTTTTTTACTGGATTCATAATGAGTCTTTTAATGAATTATTTGTTCCAGTTTTAGAAACAACTTTATGTCCTTTGACAAATATAACAAAAAAATCAAGACTATGATTCTAGGAAGTCAATTAAATGGGTGCCAGGGTAGCCAACTCTGTTCCTGCAAACAGTACCAAAGCCCTCTTTTCACAGCCAAGGCAAAAAGGAGAGGGTTTTCCATCCCACACTTTTGCTTGACCACTGTCCCCTTTCAACAGTTGAGGTAATTAGTAAGTAGTAGAGCCACATGTCTTTTGACTCCAAATCCAAGTTTTTTTTTTTTTCAACACACCATGCCTAACTTTTGAAGGACTATCTTGAAAGAAAGAGAAGACAGTGTTTAAAAAAAATTAAGATTATGACTAATAGGTAAAATTTACAAAGTATATTTATGATGCCTAATAGTAAAATGGACAGCCTTGTGAGATATCTTTAGGAGTATTCTGTCTATCAATTGGAGAAATGACTAAACAAATTGTGGTGCATTAATATAATGAAATATACATTATAAGAAATGGTGAGTATGATGAGTACAGAGAATCATGGGAAGACTTATATGAAGTTTTGCAAAGAGAAGTAGATAGAACTAGGAAAACAACATATACTATTAATTAGATCACAATATGGATTAATTTCTTGTCACATTTCTTTATTTAGATGAAAGCTGGTTTTTGGCTATGAGCACAAAGAAAAATCTCCATTTTTCTATTAAACTGTTGTCTATGAGACCCCACATTTTTACTAGAACATTTTGAAGTAATTCTGCCCTTAAAATGTAATTATGAAATGATTCTTACTTATATTCCAAGTTATTATGCAAACATACCAAAAGTTGTTTAAAAGTTAGGTAAAAATCTGAAATTCTTAAACCAAAATTTGAGAAAGGACTTGATCATCCAAATCTCATAAAATACTCCTCTTCCTCTATCTCTTGGATGACTCAAACTTCTATATAATTTATGTGCTCTTGCTTTCCCCAAATTTTCATTCCATTGCTATCCTAGCCCAAATGAATTTACTCTTCTCCTAATTCGTCTTGCCCATGAGCTGCTAAGGTCCTTTTAGTTTTTCAAAGATCTTTTAAATCTCTTCTTTCTTTTATTCTTGATATTGATAAACATCACATAATAGAATTATATAATTGGAAGGAACCATATACGTCATCTAGTTGAAAGATAAGTGGTCATTTAGCCTGTATTTTAATATTTCAATTTTTGGACAGTTTTAATTAAAAGAAAGTTTATCCCTTTCACTCTGATTCCAATCTGTGAGGATGGGAAATGAGTGCCAATACCAACTGAAAAGAAGAGATACAGCATTAGCAGAGCAGTGTAATAGAGGGCCAAAGTACACAAGAATGGGATTCCAGGATAATAGTGGTATGGTTCTTTATCTGATTGCTGAATACATTTACCCTGAGCCATGGTGGTCTACTTGAGGTTGGAAGCAACTGAGACCAGGAGAAGCACTGATCCTCCTGAATTTAAATTCACATTAAATATCAAGTTCAATGCTTTCATGCTGTGAACCCCAAACTGAGCATTCCTCCAGAAATATGTTGTGGGAACCGTGTTGGCACACATTACTATGCTTCTTTACCCATTCACAAAACACATGGTTGTGCAAAACTAAACAAACTCAAACATTGTATAATAGACTCTATGTCTTTTTTTGTTTGTTTGTTTTTGTTTAGGCAATTGAGGTTAAGTGGCTTGCCCAGGGTCACACACCTAGGGAATGTTAAGTGTCTGAGACCAGATTTGAACTCAGGTTCTCCTGACGTCAGGGTTGGTGCTCTATCCACTGCACCACCTAGCTGCCCCTAGACGCTATGTCTTGAAAGACTTCTAGGTTGAGAAAAATAATAAGCTCTATCAATCTTTGGTATGATAGAATTGAAGAATTAAAAGAAACCACTTATGTCAGGTAGTCCAAATCCAAATGATAATCTAGCCTACACTTCATTATTACACTAGATTATCCATTAAATTTTGGATAGTGTTAATTCATAAGAAGTTCATCCCTCTCATTCTGTCTCCAATTTGTGGGGATGAGAGATAAAGGATATTAATAAAAACTGAAGAGGATGGTTATAGTCTGTTCTCTATTTTTTATTATACATTGATTTCTCTTTATTATGTATGGCTTATTTGTTATTAATTTTATCCTTAGTAAATTTTACACACAATCTGTTTCTTTGTAAAAACTGATGACATTATGCCAAGGTCATGTGACAGTCTTCATGAAAAATAGGTAGTTCAAGAGAAGGAGGCAATATTAGTTAGTGGGAGGAAATTCAGAGTTAATTCTGATTGGGTTAATGCACAAATCCATACATCTCATGACAACAAATTAGTTCCACTCTGTTAAGAGGTGGAGTGGTAAACAGAAGGTCATTGACTCTCTGGTAACCATAGAAATGTGACACTTCCTTAGCACTTCTATCTCAGCAGGGCACATACAACTGCCAGAGTGAGTGTTGGACTCCCTAGTGAGTGACTATCAATGCCACTCAGTGGTTAAATTTATACTGAGTTGAAAACACATCCTGGCAACTCTGCTAACCATTGCTTTGCTTTTTTGGAACTAAGAAACCAAAATCTAATCATTCTTTCCCATGACAACATTTCCAGTATTTGATTCCTGTCATGTTCTCCCTTTAAGCCTCCTTTATCTAGGTTAAACGTTTCCAATTCCTTTAAACAAATGCATGTAGGGTGGGAGCTGTGCCTATATTGTAAAACAAAATTGTTGCTTGTAGATGAATGAAGTGGGGGAAAGGCTCTTGTGCAATCACACTCATATCCATCATTCATAACACCTTGGTAGTGGCCTTTTCTATGTGTTTTCCAATATTTAGGGTTTTCATAAGATAATGTAATTAGGAATTCTGGTTGAAGATGTCTGTTGTGGCACAATGGACACTAAGAATTCCAGTTAAGAGAAGAACCTGTGGCTCATACACACCCTTTAAAAAAGCTTTGCTATCTCATATTTAATACTCTTCTTTCCATTGGACACCATAATGAGAGTAGACTATAATCGAAAGAATGTGCTTTTTGTAGTCAGAAGACCAAACTATGCCCTTAGCAAAGGAAGTCATTTTACCTTACCTATTTCCTCATCTGTAAAATGAGAATAAATAAATATTCTCATTCTGTGAATTGAAGAACTACAAGAAAAGTGGTATATAAATCTTAAAGTCCTATATAAATGTGAGCATTCATTATCCCTATATTTCTGTGATAAATGACAAACAGGATTCTTGTTTTAACTCAAAGCTAAAATTATTCAAATAGAAAACATATCTATGACTTCATTAGCCTACTATACTTTGGTTTCCCATCATCAATTATAGCTCAAACATGTACATATATGTGTGTATGTATATATGTGTATGTATTACCATATATTGTATGTGGTATTGATGGTATATAGTTATTAACACATGGTATTGCCATCTATGTGTATCATATGGCAGTGTCCATATATATCACCATATATAATATTACTATGTTGTTCTGTCCTTCAGTCATGTCCAATTCTTCACAGCCCTATGGATCAGACTACACCAGTACCTTCCATCCTCCACTATCTCTTAAAGTTGGTCCAATTTCACTTTTTGTTTCTATGACAGTATCTATTTATCTCATTCTCTTTTTGTTTTGCCTTCAATCTTTCCCAATATCAGGGTCTTTTTCAATGAATCCTTGTCATTAGGTGAGCAAAGTATTTAAGCTTCAGTATTTGCTCTTCCAGTGAATAGTCTGAATTCATTTTTAAAGCATTGACTTATTTGATCACCTTTGTCTAATAGACTCTCAAAAATCTTCTCCAGCACTATAACTAGAAAGCTTTGCTCTTGTGATTCTCAGTTTTCCTTATAGTCCAATTCTCAGAACTATAGATTGCTACTGGAAAAAACACAGCTTTGAAGATATAGGTAGATAGATAGATAGAGATAAACAGTATTTGATTATATATATATATATATATATATATATATATATAT
>JAJPUD010001457.1:36727-83258 GCA_023553655.1 Myrmecobius fasciatus
TATATATATATATATATATATATAGTCAGCAAGGTGATATCTCTGCTTTTTCCTCTACTGTCTAGATCCTTTTCCTCCAAGGAGCAAGTATTTTTTTTTTAATTTCATGGCTTTGGTCTCCATATGCGGTGATCTCTGAGCCCAAGAATATAAAATCTGACACTGCTTCCATATCTTTTCCTTCTATTTGCCAGAGAGTTATGGGACTAGTTGCCAAGAGCTTAGGTTTGCTTTTGTTTTTAATATTAAGCTTCAAGACAGCTTTTGCATTCTTGTTTCACCCATTTCAGAAGGTTTATTAATTTTTCTTCACTTTCTGCCATCAAAATGGAATCATCTGCATATTTCTCCTGGAAATCTTAATTCCAGGTTTTGATTTATCCAGCCTCACACTTCTCATGATGTATTTTATATGCAAGTTAAATAAATAAAGTAAAATAATATAGCCTGGTCATATTCCTTTTCCATCTTAAACCAATATATTGTTTTGTGTTCAGTTCTAATTTTTGCTTCTTGACCCATAGACAGATTCTTCAAAAAACAAGATGATTTGGCACTCCCATCTCTTTGAGAACCTGCCACATTTTCTTGTGATCCACACAGTCAAAAGCTTTTGTGTAGTCAGTGAAACAGAAGTAGACTTTTTTTTTAATTCCTTTGCTTCCTCCATAATCCAGCTAATCTTGGCAATTTGGTCTCTAGTTCTTCTACCTTATTGAAAACCAGCCTACTCTCCTGGTAATTTTTGTCTTGTTTATATATTGTTGAAACACAACTTGCAGAATCTTAAGAATAACCATTCTTGTATGTGAAATGAATACAATTGTTTGGTATTTTGAATATTTCTTGGCATTGGCCTTCTTTAGGAATAGGGTGTAAACTGACCTTTTCCAATCTAGTGACCAACACTGAATATTCCAGTTTTGTGAGAATAATGAGTATAGTACAACAGTTGCATCATCTTTTAGGATTTTAAGTAGCTTAGCTGGAATTCCATCATTTCCATCATATTTATTATTAGCAGTGCTTCTTAAGGCTCACTTCATTCTCTAAGATGTCTGGCTCTGGATCAGTAACCACAACATTGTGGTTATCAGTGATATTAAAACCTTTCTTATATAGTTCTTTTGTGTATTCTTGCTACCTCATTTTAATCTCTTCTTCAGTTAAGTCCCTACCATTTTTGTTTTTTTTGTAATGACCATTTTTGCCTGAAATATTCCCTTAATATCTCTAATTTTCTTGAAGAAATCCTTTGTCTTTCCCAATCTGTTATTTTATTCTATTTTTTGCATTGATAATTTAAGAAAATCTTATCTCTCCTTATTATTCTCTGGAATTCCGCATTCAGTTGGGTATATCTTTCCCTTTTGCTTTCTGGCTGTGCTCAGCTATTTATAAAACCTCATCAGATAGCCATTTTGCTTTCTTGCTTTTCTTTTTCTTTGCTATGTTTTTTTGGTTCCTCCTTTGTGAACTTCTTACCATAGTTTTTCAGGAAATTTATCTAATTCCTTAAATCTATTCATCACTTCCACTTTATATTCATAATGGATGTTACTTAAGCAATACCTATAGGATCTAATGACATTCCTCATTTCTTTCAATTCAAGCCTAAATTTTGCAATAAGAAATCATGATCTGAGCCCCACTGAGTTCCAGGTCTTGTTTTAAATAACTGTATAGAGTTTTTTTAAGTTAATTAATTGATTAATTAATTTTTATTAATGCTTTTTAATTTTCAAAAGATATACATGGATAATTTTTCAATATTAACCCTTGCAAAACCCTATGTTCCAATTTCCTCCCTTTCTCCCCACCCTCTCCTCTAGATAGCAAGTAATCCAATATAAGTTAAACATGGCAAAAATATATGTTAAGTCTAATATATGCATACATATTTATCTTGCTGCACAAGAAAAATCAAATCAAAAGGAAAAAAAATGAGAAAGAAAATAAAATGCAAGCAAACAACAATAAAGAGAGTGAGAATGCTGTGTTGTGATCCACACTCAGTTCCTACAGTCCTCTCTCTGGGTGTAAATAGCTCTTTTCATCACAAGATCATTGGAACTCATCTGAATCATCTCATTGTTGAGAAGTGCCATGTCCATCAGAATTGATCATCTTATAATCTTGCTTTTACCATGTTCCAGGATCTCCTGGTACTACTCATTTCACTTAACATCAGTTCATATAAGTAAGAGTTTTCTTTTTAAAATTTTCACTGCAAAATATATAACCAATCTGATTTTGATATTGATCATCTGATGGTGTCCATGTATAGAGTTGACTTGCTGTTGAGAAAGAGTGTTTGCTATAACTACAGGCTATCAAGGTAAAACTCTATTAGTTTCTGCCCTGTTTCATTTTGTATTCCAAGGCCAATATTGCGTATTATTGTATTTATCATCTTGTTTTGGGGTGTTATTTCTAGAAGATGTAGGTCTTCATAAAAGAGGAAAAAATTTTTTTAAAAGTTTGAACAACTTTTTCATCTTTGGCATCATTGGAGCATGGACTTTTATTACTATGATATTGAACAGTTTGCCTTTAATTTGAACAGAAATCATTCAGTCATTTTTGAGACTATATCGTGGTATGACTTTTGTTACCTTTTTATTATATATGAGGGCTACTCCATTTCTTCTAAGGGTTTCTTGCCCACAGTTATATACATAATGATCATCTGAATTAAATTCAGCCATTCCCATCTGTATAAATCCACTGACAACTAAGATATCAGTGTGTAATCTTTTCATCTCCTGTTTGACTATATGTTACTATTAATATATATCTTTATAGATATGTGTATAATTATGTACAGTGTATAACAAAAAAGTGTTAATACAGATTTAAGATTTAACAGCTTAAATAGCTTAAAACTATACTAAGACTTTTGGTACTCTGAGTGTATGTAATAAATAAATACACACATTTTAGGGTTAGATAGGAAAATATAGAATATACACATGGAAAGGAAAGCCAACAGATAAACCAGAAATTAAATATTTCTTTGCATTTTTACTATGCATGATGATATGTCTTGCTTATCTTTGCATTATTTCTGAACTCTCAATTTTTTGGTCTCTTAGTTTCCATGCTTCTTTTAGTGACAAATTATCAGAGGTACATTCTTTAAAAATCCAGATAATTATAATTAGGTGAATCTAGCATTATTGTAGATGCTGAACTTGGGGAAAGTGAGTCTGTGTTCTAATTTGTAGCCACATTACTGATTTTTTTGTGAGACCTTAAGTAAGGGGATTGGGCAACATGATTTCTAAGATATTTTCTAGTTCTGAATCATATGCTATACCTGAAAGCAAAGATGTGCAGAGTGAAATGATGCAGTATAGTGGAAAGGAAGTACCTAGTTGCATGATGGCTAAGGAGGTTTGTTGGAGGTGATATGAATCCCTTCATAGCTATTGAAACAGCTATCACAGGGAGAAGTGTACCTTGGCAAGCAGAATCAGGAGATGGGAAGGTTCTTTAGTCAGCTTATTGTTCCTACAAACAACCAGATGAAAAACCCAACTGTGTATAGAAATTCTGTCATAAATTAGCCTTCATAAAAGGATGGAAAAAGAAAGTTGAAATTTCTCAATGGAATTTAAAAATAGTAATTTAATTCAGAAGGTTTTTTGGGGAAAGGAAAATATTATTTCAGATTTTTTTCCTCTCCTTAATCAACCCTATTTTCTTTTCAATAAAATTACATCACTTTTATCCATAGACATAATGTACTCAGGCTTCCATGCTCCCCAAGATCCAAACCCACAGTCTGACAGTTGTGGTTCACTAATGGGAGAAAAGTGCAACCAGGCATCAGGACATTTTCCCCCTAAGTCTTGTAAGGAGCTTGCAGACAGTGTTGTAGTTTTGTAAACCTTAGGAGGAAGCAGGAAACAGTCTGTCAGTTGGCCAGTCAGAGTGAAGAGAGGTTAATAGAGTAGAGCCTCTGGGTCTGTTGGGGACCAATGCTATTTAATGTGTTTATTATTGATTTAGAAGAGCAAGTGGATAGTAAGTTAGTGATGGCTGTGAAGACACTAAATGTAGTAAACACCACAGGTGTTTGGGGAGAGTTTTAGAAGAAATTTTTAGAGAGGTAAAAATTTTTTAGTGAGAAATGTCCTATTTGATGATTTTGTCTGTGCCTTAGCGATGGTGTAGAATTGTTCTTACAATAGAAAATATTGAATATTTCCTACTTTGGATTATAAAAATTGCTCCCATCTGCTCTTAGAATTCTTCAGTTCTCCCAGATTATATATTTTTTAACCAATAAATATTTATTCTATTTTCATTTTTGTTTCTTATTAATTTCTTAGTTATACTATTAGGTAGTCAGTAATTATGATTAATATGTAACCTGATTAGTAGTGGATTATTAATAATATTTTTTTAAAAAAATCTTTGTTTACTATTCATCCCTTTCAGTCCTGAAATGATGGTAGCTATTATTACTTTATTTTATTTTTTAACCTGTAACACTGAAATAAATATTTCTGGTCCTAAGACTCACAAATCTCTAGTTAAATCACTTCAATGATAGGTTACCATGATACCAAATCATAGGCTAAGGTGGTCAAACAGCTTGGCCCTTTGCAATAGAATGTATGATTGAAAAATCCAAGAAAACTTTGCTAAATGAACATGTTGAAAATTCCCTTATTATTATTCATTGTCATTCAGGTTCACTTGTCAGGCTTACCTAAAAGGCACTAAAGAATTTTCATGTATTTTCTACCTTTAAGTATTTGTGCTTTAGCTTATTTTGTCCTGGGGGATTAGTTTACATTTTAAAATTCCCAGCACAGGGAGTTGAAGTCTCTTGTTAAGTTACAGTGAATGTTTCTAAGTCTAAAATATTCTTAAATCTGCTGAATGGCTGCTCAGGAAGGAGGCAGATGACTTTATTTACGAATAAAAAAAATTATTCTGTAATTCTCATGCCTGGTGACTTACTAAAGTGGGAAAATGGACAGCTTTAAATTGTGACTGAGGCTTAATGGGTTACCCTAATAGTAGCACAGGAATAAAGATGTGTCTGTTCTGTCGAAACAAAATATATCATGAGTACTGAAAGAAAGTGTAGCCAGGTGCTTCTGTGAGGTAAGCTGTCTAAGGAGAAGAGGGATGCTAGCTTACTCCTTCTCCCTTGGAATGTGGGTAACATTAGAGCTTTACAGAGATTCCCTCCATTTCCCATCTCTCTAATTACCACCTTGGCTCCTCTACCCAGGAGGATGTTTCTGAGCATGCCTGGGAGGTGACAATAGAGAAAAACAAAACGATGGTGATTGGCTACATTTCCTCTGTTTCCAACAGATTTAGTTTGGGACATTTATATAAAATGTTAAAAAATCATTATCAATAAGAGTTTCATTTTGCTCCTGAACCTACAGCCAATTTACTCTGGTTAAAAATCAGAAGTCTTTGCTCTGTGTTTACTTTTCTCTCTCTTTCCATAATACACCAGCCATTTTCTCGCTCTTTTTTGTAACTCTTCACTCATCAAAAATAAAGAATTCAAAGGAGGATAGCTTTGATCAATTACATCTTCAATTAAATTGTATTGGTAACAGGGAAAAAAGAAAGGGTCAATAGATGTAGTGTGCATACTTTGGCTTCTCTATCTCCTGGCCAGGCTGACCAAGAAAACTAATGTTGCATTCTGGGCATGGGGGATGTTAGGAGGATGGGGATAGAAGTAGTTAACTTTTTTAAGGGGGAATAAGAATTTATTGGAGGGAACTTTTTCCAGAATTTAAATTAAGTGCTGATAGAATTTCTTCATTTGAGTAACTCTGGAAAGGACTTTAGATTGCAGTATTTTTTCTTTTCTCTTAGAATTGCCTTTTTTTTTATTAAAGCTTTTTATTTGCAAAACATATGCATGAGTAATTTTTCAACATTGACCCTTGAAAAGCCTTCTTGTTCCAATTTTTTCTCTCCTTCCCCCAACCCCCTCCCCCAGAGGGCAGGTAGTCTAATACAGGTTAATTATGTTAAAATACATGATAAATCAAATGTATGTATACATATTTATACAGTTATCTTGCTGTACAAGAAAAATTGGATCTACAAGTAAAAAGAAAACAAAAACCTGAGAAGGAAAACAAAATGCAAGCAAACATCAACAGAGAACATGAAAATGCTATGTTGTGGTCCACACTCAGATCCCACAGGTCTCTTCCTGAGAGTATATACATTTTTCATCACTGAATAATTGGAAGTGGTTTGAATCACCTCATTGTTGAAGAGAGCCATGTCCATCAGAATTGATCATTGTATAGTCTTGCTGTTGCTGTGTATAATGATCTCCTGGTTCTGCTCATTTCACTAAGCATCAGTTCATACAAGTTTCTCCAGGCCTCTCTGAAATCATCCTGCTGGCCGTTTCTCACAGAACAATAATATTCCATAACATTCATATACCATAATTTATTCACCCATTCTCCAATTGATGGGCATCCATTCAGTTTCCAGTTTTTAGCCACTACAAAAAGGGCTGCCACCAACATGTTTGCACATGTGGGTCCCTTCCCCTCCTTTAAGATTTCTTTGGGATATAGGCCCAGTAGAAACACTGCTGGGTCAAAGGGTATGCACAGTTTGACAACTTTTTGAACATAGTTCCAGATTGCTCTCCAGAATGGTTGGATCCATTCACAGTTCCACCAACAATGTATCAGTGTCCCAGTTTTCCCACATCGCCTCCAGCATTCATTGTTATCTTTTCCTGTCATCTTAGTCAATCTGACAGGTGTGTAGTGGTATCTCAGAGTTGTCTTAATTTGCATTTCTCTGATCAATAGTGATTTGAAGCACCTTTTCATATGACTAGAAATAGTTTTAATTTCATCATCTGAAAATTGTCTGTTCATATCCTTTGACCATTTATCAATAGGAGAGTGGCTTGAATTCTTATAAATTTGAGGCAATTCTCTCTATATTTTAGAAATGAGGCCTTTATCAGAACCCTTAAATGTAAAAATGATTTCCCAATTTATTTGCTCAATATTAAAATAATATTGCTGTTACTATATGCAATGCTCTTTTGCTTCGGCTAATTTCACCCTTTGTTATTTTGTGCAAGTTTTTCTGTTTTTCTAATATTACTGAGTTCATCACTTCTTATGGCACAGCAGTATTCTATCACAGTTATTTGCCATAACGTGGTAAGCTGGATAGTCCCCAAAGGACAATCAGGTTGGTGAAGGGCCTTGATTTTATGTGATATGAGGATATATGAAAGTAATGGTACATTTTAGCCTGGAGAGCTAGCTGTTAATGTCAATTATGTGAAAGCTTTCATGTGAAGAAGGAATTAGATTTATTGTCTTTGTGTATGAAGGATAGGACCAGGAGCAACGGATGAAAGTTAGAAAACTTTAGACTTGATAACAGAGGAAAAAACTTACTAATATTTAGAGCTGTCTAAAAGTAGAATACTTTGGGAGATTGTGGGTTCCCCTTCCTTGTTGATATTAAGATAGAAAACGGGTGACTTTGTTGAATATATTATAGTGAGGATTCCTTTTGAGGTATGTATTGGAATGGATGGCTACTGATTTGTTATTATTTGATTGTTTTTAGTCATGTCAGATTCTTCATAACCTGTTTTGGATTTTTTTTGGCAGAAATACTGAAGGGGTTTGACTTTTCCTTCTCCAGCTCATTTCACAGATGAGGAAACTGAGGCAAACAGGGTTTAAGTGACTTGCCTAGGGTCACACAGCTACTAAGTATCTGAGAGGTTACATTTGAAATCAGGTCTTCCTGACTCCAGGCTCAGCATTCTGTCTACTGCACCACTTAGCTGCCCTGTAGCTTTTGATATCCATCTCAAGTCTAAAACTTAAGATTGTCTTCTTGACTCTGAAGTTAAATATTTATGTATTATACCACTGTGTTTCTATAACAAATGGAAATTAATAACAAAGATATATTAATGTATTAGTACTTTATAATACTTGATAACTTTTATTAAGATAACTTACATTTGTAAAATATCCTTTTTTCTTTTCAAAATATTTTTCAATCTGTTCTTATGTGATTTTTAGAGTTTATATGTAGGATAGGAACAATCATCTCCACTCTACAAGTGTAGAAGTAGGGGCAGAGAATGATTAAGATTGCTTAAGGTTATATAATCAAGTTCATGTTACAGTCAGTATAAGAACAACCAGCTTACAGTTTTTCCCAGTTGAAATGGAAGTGCTGAGAGAACATCTACCCGTAATATTAAGAAATAAGCTTTCTCAGAAGATGTCCTAATCACTTCTAGTATAGCAACCAATCTCCACAAGTTCTTTTTAAAATTCAACTAGGTAATGGCAACAATAACAAAGACAAAAAATCTGCATTTTAATGGGCTTTCATAATAATTCCGCAACAAAATTGTATTACACATGCTAAGCTCCTCTCCCTTCCCCCACTTCAAAATAATTTCTGCTAAGAAGATGATGGATAAACATATTATTCTCAGGTTGTAATGAACACATCCATTATAAAAGCAATAGTTACCGCAATGGGGATCATGTGTTTGGTGAAAATGTCTCCCGTGCCTTGTAAACACCTCAGCCTTCTGTCAGAAGCCCTGTGGGGCTCTTCACTGTCTCCCCTTTACAAGGTAGCTACTGTCTAATTATACACAACTGGCATAGTTAATCCTGTATAATAATAATTAAAAACAATTCATATTTTTTTTCTTTTACTCTCCTTATTAACTTTAAACTTTTAAGAGCCTCTGAGGCCCCAGTAGAATCACAAGCTTATTAAAATATCAAGACCTGCCAGGCTTTTTGAATGAATATTATCCCATTTGTTTTTGTTAACATGACAAGGCCCAAAAGAAACTAAACAGGCTTTTGTAGATCAGAAACAAAAGAACTGAGGGTAAAATTGGGGAGTCTGTGCAATGTCATCCATAAGCCATAAAGACTACACCAGGGCCCAAATAATTCTTTCCTTAGCAGCAGCCCAGGTGGACAGGGCTGTGCTAGGTGAGAGAAAACATAGCTTGTCAGCTGTACCACCTTGGGTCCTCAGCTGCAGGCATAATGAGCCATCCTGAGGGAGTTCCAGGCTTCAG
The DNA here is from genome assembly GCA_023553655.1 of Myrmecobius fasciatus. Taxonomy (NCBI): domain Eukaryota; kingdom Metazoa; phylum Chordata; class Mammalia; order Dasyuromorphia; family Myrmecobiidae; genus Myrmecobius; species Myrmecobius fasciatus. The sequence goes on from JAJPUD010001457.1 coordinate 45,834, forward strand.
AGTACCTTTAGAAATTCAGTTATTTGGCTGTTGGAGATTCAAGGACAAAGGGAGATTGGGCAAATTCCCTCTGGGAGCTGTGCTGCTGGCAGATGGATATGACTTAAGGAGGTAGGTAGTGAGGGAGAAGGAGGTGACTCAAGATCTGTTAAGATGTTTGAGACTCATTTACATGCTTAAATTGTTCACAAATTCTTTTACCATTGCCAAGGTAAAATAGGAATATTGCCTTTGTATGTATGCATGGTATCTATATCTATTCAGATATATAGGTTTATATATGTATACATATAAATAAATACATACACATTCATATATGCATGCATATACACATATATACATTACACACACACACACACACACACACACACACACACATCCATCCCTTAGGGTGCCACTTTGTAACTTCTTCAAGACTGTCTTTGATTTAAAAAATATCTGAATTAGTCATTTAACCTTTATAGGGAATTTCCATTTTAGGAATCAATGATAGGATATCAACTCTTCTATAACTCCAGGTTCAAGGATTCTTAACCATTTTGTGTCACAGATCCTTTTGCAGGTGAAATCTATGGTTATCCCTTCTTAGAATAATGTTTGTAGTATAGCTTCATAATAGAAAGAAATACCACTTAGAATTTATGAAAAATAGAAATGGAAATTTTTTCTATCAAAATTTATGGACCAATGACAAGTATCCATGAAGTCTTTGAGGGGCATAGGGACCCCAAGTTGAAAACATCTGTTCTGGTCATGAAGAGTTTTCTTATGAGATAGAGAGAGAAAAGTTAAGTGATTTGTCTATGATCATAAATATGGATCAATAATATCTCTTTTCAATCTGACAAAGACATGATTCATTGGAAAAGTCCCTGATATTGGAAAAAATTAAAGACAAAAGGAGAAGAGGATGACAGAGAATGAGATAATGTCATAGACAAAATAAACATGAACTTGGACAGGCTTTGAGAGATAGTGGAGGATAGAAAGGGATGGTGTCTTATGGTTATAAAGAGTCAGATATAACTGATTAACTGAACAAAAACAACAAAATATTTCTAGAGAAAAACTCCCAGCTTTAATCACCTCTCTCAAAGTCTCCTTCTAAGTACCTTATCCCAAGTGCTTTCCTCTCAGTTGTATTATACCCCAAGGGGCACACACTCTCACATACAATCAGCAATACAATACACAAGCATATTAGTTTAGAGAAATTGGTTTCTTTAAAAGCCAGTAGCCAAAACAGAGATCAGACAGACTTTTAACAAACAAGATTTGGGAAATAAGCCAATTTCTCTTTGAGAGTAAGAGGCAAGATACAAGAATAGGGTGAGGGAGAGATGAGAATTCATTTAGTCTGTATTGGTATCATACTGTTTTCCAAATTTGCTAGTGTCTGTATCATCCTGCATGAATCACAGTTATATAGCTCAGACATGTAGGCTATGGAAAAGTGACAACTGCTCTTCCCCGTCCCACACCTCCATCATGAAAGTACTCTAACTCTGCCTTTATGGTGCTTCCCAAACTTCCTTACATCTACTTTCCAGGTTGTCACATTCCTGACAGTACACTTGGCTTCTCTGGGAACTCCTGAGTTCTTTTTCATTAATGCTTCACATTCCTAATTATAGCCAGGTAGATTCCAATGTATTTTACCTTATCCCTTGATCATCTCACCAAATGCATGTGTCTTTTCCTTTTACTTCCTCAGCTTTCCACAATCAAATCATTCCTGCCTATGGTTTCCACCTAGTCTGGTTCCTGCTGAGATTGGAGCCACGAGACAGAGAAATAAGAGAGAATGTGAAAGAGACTCCTCCCTGGAGGAGAATGATTCTCTGCCTTGACTGAACCTCTCCACCAAAGAGTTGGAGATGATTGAAGGAAAGATTCAAGCAGAAACCTGATGAGTCAATGGAGCAATGCCTCCTGTGGATGTGGTATGTGATAAAACTAATGCTGAGACAATCTCTGCAGCTGACTCTCAGAGAGCTGGGGAGCTCCTTAATGACTTTTTAAAAACAGACTCAGCTAAATTTATTACACTATCCAATTTAGAAATATTTTTTTTGTCCTTTGTCAGGGGGAAGAGACAGGGAATTATTCACTCCTAACTACATAAAGATGAATTCCTGTTGCACAATCCTCTTTTAGGAAGCTTTTTGTCTTTCGTATCCCTTAGCACTGACAAAATTCATAAAAGATTAAATAAGTAATTTTGAACATATAAAATTGAAAATTTTCTGCTTGAGCAATATAATAAATAAAATCAGGAGAAATGAGTAATTGGGAATGATCTTCCCAACAAACTTCTCTAATAAAGGTATGATATCCATAATACTTACACAAATATATGACTAATATGTATATAATTATATATAATATAATACATATAATAAATATATAAGACATTCTCCAATAAATAGTCAAAGGATATGAACAGACGATTCATTCAGTCAGCCAATAGGCATTTATTGGATACTTACTATGTGTCAGGCATGTGCTAAGTACTGGGCAAACAAATTCAAATTAAGAAAAAAGGGGAACCTTGTCCACAAGGAGTTTATAATCTAGTGGAGAAGATAACACATAAAAAAGGAAGAAGGTGGTAATAATAGGGTATAACAGTGAAGTCCAAAGATTCAGTGGAGTCAGAGAACAATAAAGGGTTACTCAGCTTGAGCCATTTTTTTTTTTTTTTAGCTGAGTAAACTGAGATCTAGGAAAGTTAAAGGTAAGTGATTCCAAATCCAGTGCACTTCCCGATGACTCATGACACTATCCTGGCCAAAGTGAATCTCTTTGGGTTTTTTTTCCCCATTCTCCATTTTTGGTATTGATGATTCTTTTGAATAGATCAAGTTGAAACAAAGACAGCTAATACTTCTTAAGTTCAGAATAGATTTGGGGATGAAATGAAGTAGTTTTAAGTCATTGAACATTTAACAAAAGGGGGTTACTTTACCCTAACACAGTGAGGATATGCAACAAGTATATAGTTGCACCTAATATAGTAGATACAACTTTCCTTGTGGAAACTCTTTTGATCTGAAAGTCATCAGGGTATGGTGACTCATGGTCACCATATGACTTGATGGGTCAGAACTGTTCTCCATGTACTGGGGACTTACTGAGCCTTTAGATGATCAGATACTTGGAAACAGGAGCCCATCAAATCCAAGGAGCAGCTTTGTCTTGGGTCTATACTACATTGATTGAGAGGAGTGGGAAGGAAAGCTTCATTAGGAATGTCAGCAACAACTATGCCTGAAGGGCTATAAAATAGTGCATACCCTTTGATTCATAAATATCATTACTAGGTCTGTATCCCAAGGAGATTTTTTTTAAAAGAAAAGAAGGAAAAGGATTTATATGTACAGAAATATTTATAACAGCTCTTTTTTTGTGGTGGCAAAGAATTGAAAATTGAGAGGATGTACATCAATTTGGGAATAGCTGAACAAATTGTAGTATATGATTGTGATGAAATACCAATTTTTTTTTTTGCTTTTTTGCTGAGGCAATTGGGGTTAAGTGACTTGCCCAGGGTCACACAGCTAGGGAATGTTAAGTGTCTGAGACCAGATTTGAACCCAGGTCCTCCTGACTTCAGGGCTGGTGCTCTATCCACTGCGCCACCTAGCTGCCCCGAAATACTGATGTTTTATAAGAAATGATAAGCAGGATTCTCTCAGAAAAAAAAAAAAAAAAACTTGAAAAGACTTACATGAAGTGATGTAAAATGAAGTAAGCAGAATTAGAACAGTGCACCTAGTAATAATATTGTATGGTGTTCAACTGTGAATGACTTTGCTATTTTCAGCAATACGATAATTTAAGATGACATGATGAAAAATGCCATCTACCTCCAGAGAAAGAATTGATGGAATCCAGATGCAGATCAAAAAATAATCTTTTTTAACTTTCTTTAATTTTCTTGTTTTTGTTTTTTGGTAATTTTTTTTGTCTGTGGTCTCTTTTACAGCACATCTGATATGGAAATCTGTTTTGCAATTTGCACACAAATTGTTTGCCATATTAATGAAGGGATAAGGGAAATGAGTTGATATTCAGAAATTTAAAAATGAATGTTAAAGACGGCTTTTTACATGTAATTGGAAAAAATAAATATATGAATTTTAAAAAGGGAATGCCTCCAGGTATTTGTTTGATAGCTTTTGTCTCCAAAAGTTGGGTGGGAAGGAAGAAGATGTATCAGAGAATTCATCAGGATTGGTCCTAATCCCAGTTATTTCATTTTGATTTGTTCACATTTTAAATAAAGGTTGTGATTATTAAACATAGGGACTGAGGACAATAATCATTAACTTGGCTGTTTGATTCAGTTTCTGGTTTACCTGGCATATCGATCAGAGCAGATTCTATGTATTGGCAGAGCTAGTGATTTATTCTTTTATATTTACTGTATTTTTCTAGGTGCCACCCATGGTTTTTCCTTTTTAAAATAGTGAAGTCTAATCTCCAAAGACATCCTGGAGATATAAATGATGGGTCAAGCTGTTAACAATCACATATTTTTAAAAAATGCAACCTTTCCAAATTACTAAAGAAAAATGCAAATTAAAACAACTCTAAGGATATACTCCTGTAAGATGCAGCTTAGCTTAAATATTTCTATTTTGAAATATCTCTCCATTGTATGTTCTGCCTTTCTTATGCCTACTAAGGTGTTACCCAAGTATAGAAGCCTGCTTGACCTAAATGATCTGGGTAAGCCTTTGCAACTACTTAAAAAATATCCTTACTTCTATAAATACAAGATGTTTCAAATTTGGTGCTCAGGAAGATCTGGGTCCCAACAAGATCCTGATATTGACTTCCCCAATATGTGTTGTTTCTTTTATTGTAGTTTTTTGGTACTGGAGAATTTTGAATTAACTTTTTAAAAGCTGTCTCCCAAACTGATCAGTATGTATAATAAAAGCTTTGAGTAAATCCTGCTTAGAAAAACAGATAAATGGTCTTTATTCCATGACACAAATCACACTTATCAGATTGTCAAAACTGACAAAAGAGGAAAATAGCAATTGTTGGAAGGACAGTAGGAAGATGAGCATACTAATACACTACTGGTTTAGCTTCAAATTGATTCAGCCATTCTGGAAAACAATTTGGAACTATTATTCTCTTTGAACAAGTACTGCTACTAGGTATGTACCCTAAGCAAGCCAAGGACAGAGGGAAAAGACCTATATACACAAGAATAGTAGTACTTTTAAAAATAGTAACAAAGAACTGGCACTTAAATTGTGTCCATTAATTGGTGAATGATCAAATAAATTGTGGTGTGTAATTCTTTTAAGTAAAGCTTTCCCATGTTATAGGTGGGAAGAGAGAAGCTGTATCAAGGAAATATTAGAGTGGAATTTTATTGTACCTGGACAAAAAAAATGTGAGATTCAGAAAAATGTATATCAGTGTTTGAGATTAGGATAGTATTCAGCTGAGGAGAACTCTTTATGATCCTTGGGTAGGCAGTGTCAGTATTTTCCAACTTCTCCCGGATGGCTTCCCAGTAAACTTCCCCAAGAAGTTCAAAGCCCTTACTTTACTCTTTGTGGAGAATGGGACTCTTTTAAATCTTTCTGTACGGCAATTAGTGGAGAAGTTGCTTGAGGCTACCAACTCAGATATAGTTTACACTCATTTACTTACCCTACCTTCTTCCACAAAAAAATAACTGGCTCATCCTATGTCTAGGAAAGTCTGGATTCACTTAATCTTTTCTGCTTTGGGGAAGTTACATAGTATGTTTTAATAACATCTTTTTTTGTTCAGCTCTAGTCTAAAACTGGGAATCCCCTCTGTGTAAGGTTCCCTGGGACACATATGAAAAATGAATACTTTAATAGGGAAATCATTTTCTTTTGAAAACAGATAAAAATAAAGAAAGGGAATAAACTTGAAGATTGTGGATACAGTCTCAATGTGAGAGCCAGAGTGGTGTAAAGGTTAGCAAGTAGGACATTATTAGTTTTGTCCTTGGCAACAAGGATTAATAAAGCCTGTTGGTATGGCTTCTACAGAATTCCATTACAATTCATCTTCCTCCCAACCCAGTATCTCAATCTCAAGTGAGTGGCAGTGGCAGCAACAGCAGTGGTGTTGGGTGATTTCCCACTGTAGGGAGGAACTAGGGTTCACCTTTCATCTCATCATTCTCTATTTTTTCTAAGATCTTCCAGGGAAGGGCTAATATCCTCCCATGTGGGCTTGCTTTGGTGAGATTTCACTTATCCTTTTCCTTTTATACCAGACATTCTTAATCTTTTCTTGAGGGGGGAAAATGTCATATATTGCTTTGGCAGTCTAGTGAAACCCATGGACCTTATATGTTCCATCTCTTGGCAGAGAGATGCTGGATTACAGGGATGAAATCAGGAATGTTATTTTCAGAAATGACCAACATGTTGATTTATTTCACTTAATTATACATATTTGTAATAAAAGTAACTTCTATACTACTTCAAGAGAAAGTGTAGGTAAATAATAGGCAAGGAAAATAAAGAATAAATATTTATTGATGATTCAAAATATTTTCCTTTTACATACACAGAAGAAAAATAATTAAAGGGGATGTAACTACTTTTTATGCTTTGCATATACATACATAAATACAGTTATATATGTCATGTAAAATTAGATGTAACAGAAATTTATTTTTAAAATCATTCCTCTACTGTGCCTAGATGGCACAGTAGAGAGCGCACTGGCCTTAGAGTCAGAAGGACTTCAGTTTAAATCTGGCTTCAGACACTTAACACTTACTAGCTGAAGTAAGTGGGCAAGTCACTTAACCTCAATAGCCTAGCCAAAAAAAAAAAAAAGGAAGAAAGAAAAAAACATTTCTTCTCTTGTTCTGTATATCTTAAAATGTCTGTTTGTTGATAATTGTCTCAGTATCCTCAACTGTCAAATAAGGATAATAACAGCACTTAACCTCCCAGGGTTATTATAAGGATCAAGTAAGATAATATTTGTAAAGTGCTTAGTACAATGCCTGGGACTCAGACATTTCTCTGAATCTCTCATAATCATAATTTCTTATATTATAATCAAATACCATTCCGTTATTTACCTGATGAAGTGTCTTTCTTCCCATCTACAACATGGGGAGGTTTTACCTTAAAAAAATACACTACAATTTGTTTGTTCAGTCAGCAATGAACAGGCAACTATTTTTTGACCAATTCTCTGCTACATTGAAAAGTACTATTAAAGTTCACAATAAGAGAATCTCTCCCTTCCCCTCCCCCCCAAAAAAAGAAAAAGATGGCAAATTAACAGCAATTAGGAAAAATCTGGACATCTTGAGTGGTTTGAAATAGTAAGTGGATAAGAGCAGTGGAAAGAAAAATTATAGGGTCTGTGGGTACTGAAAAAGGCCCAACTAGCATCTGCAGGAATAGTGTGATAATAACAATTCACTTTTAAGATTTACAAAGCATTTTTCTCATAACCCTATGAAGTAGTGCCAAATATTATTAGTCCCATTCTGCAAGAGAATTTATTGAGGTTGAACAACATGTTCAAGGTCATGCAATTAAGTGCTACACTAAGACTTTGAATCTTAGTCTCCTGCCTCCATATCTAGCACTCGGATTTTTTTTTTAAAGTCAGCATTGTTAGGAGAAGCCCTGATACATTTTTACATTTAAGACCTAGTTTCTTTTTTCTATTTTGTTCACTCTTCAAGACCTTACCATCTTTTCTGAAAAATAAAGAGACTTGTTTGGTTAAATTGTATGAAGAATATGAGGGGAGACATGGGGTTGGCAATGGAGGGGTGGGTGTTTGAGGAGGAGACAAAGGAAACAGCTGCCTTCTTTGACAACTGCTACTTCTGCTACAAGAACCTTGGATTAACTGAATTGGAAGAATTGGCTGGAATTAACAAATAGTTTTATTGATCTGCTAGAAATTGGCTCTAGATCAATCAGTAGGGATGAACACCCAATTTAGGAGGGCAAGGCTCAAGTATGCTTATGACTTCCTTAGAACTGCATGAGTGAAGCTGTCAGTATCAGGCCTGATGATTCTGCCCAAGTCATTTTTGGCTTGAGCTATTTCTAATGTTGGCTCATCCAGCTTTGTCCTGTTTCTCAGAACTATCACCTTATCTTCCCTGACTTCAGACACTTTCCTCCTGTTTCTTTCTAATGCCAATATTAAAGTAGTTATCTCGATCAGGGAAGCATGAAAGGATCTGACACTTTAATTATCATCTGTCTCCTTGAACAGCAAGACAAGAAGGAAAAACAAACCCTTTCTACTGCTCACTATAGCTACCTGCTGAAGGGTTTTTTTGTTTGTTTGTTTCCCTAAATCCATTTTGGCTTCTGTTTCCTGATACATGACTGAGGCCTACTGGGGAATGAGGAGATTAGACCAGGGATGACCCATGTGAAGTCTATGTTTAAAGTGTTAAAGAGAGAGGACGTGAAAGAGCATCTACTGAATGGCTCCTGTGCTCCCTTCCTCAGTTAGTCACTGTGTGAAGTGATAGGATGGGACTGCTCTTGTGATATTATCAGTATAGGGAAATCTCAAAGAGGAAATTGTGTCTAGCAATTCAGATTGGCACCCTCTCTAAAACTTAGAGCTTTAAATAATTTCCTTGGGACACTGGGAAGACATATGAATCACCCAGGGTGTTCATCAAAGCTATCTCATTTGATCCTTACAATATCTCTGGGTGGTAAGTGCAATTAGTATCTTCACTTGACAATTGAGGAAATCAAAGTATATAGAGGTTAATAGACTCACCCAGGATCCCACAGCTAGATCTTCTTGATTTCAGCCTCACTGTGTTGTCTAGTCACCTCTCCAGGAGGAGGTAACAATTTGTTACCTTGGAGGAATACAGGATTGATAAGTCTGTACCACCAAGGAACTGGGTAAGTTATATGAGATGTCCAAAGAGAAAGTTAATGAATCACTGGATCAAGAGCTTCCAAGAGTATGTGGCCTAATGGAGCTAATGTTGAGATCCATACCTTAAGTTCAATCATTCTGGTAGGACTTGATCAAGAAGGTGAAATCTAATAGTCTCTGAGACATGCTGGATTTAAGATGTGTATGGTAGTGAAGATGGGTGGGAGGCTGGCCCATTGGTACATACAGAGCAGATTAAACCCATTTTCTTTAGCTCCCTTTTCCTTGCAGATTCCCAGATGGGAGTCAGTTGCAATGGAAATTTATCATTATGGATGATGGTACCAGTAATATTATATCTCAATTCCTATAAAGGAACAAAAGGGAAGCCCCTTCCAGACCCCCAAATTGATTAAGCTGTTTGCCTCAATAAATCCTGTTACCTTTCCCCAGGCCATGGAACTCAGTTGCAGAGATTTAATTATCTGCTACTAATTGTTAGTCTTCTCAATCTATCTATTCATTAAATCTATACGTAACCTAGATTGAAGAGACTAGTTATGTCAGTCTGGCTTAGTTTAGGGCTATCTCTTTGGAAAGAAGGGAGCTTAATCCTATAATCAAGCTTTGTAAATGGATATTTATTGGGAAGCTAGAGCAAGAGCAGACATATCAATATGTCCTCTCTCCTCCAACACTCAAACATATTCCCCTCTCTATCACCTTGGTCCCTGGAAAGAGTAGGCTCAAATTTAAAGCAGTTACTACAAAGCATTGATCCCCCACCAAGTTTATTTTCTGATATTGAGTAGTCTATGAATGGATTTCTTCTATTTGCTTTCAATCCAGAGGTCTGTTGAGTCAAGAAAATTTCTTGGGGCCTAACTTCTCATCAGGCCCAGTTGCCAGAAAACTCTATTATGGACTTCCATCACTATGTCTCTAGTGGCTTTTTCTTTGAGAATTTCAAAGCTTACAATTTTACTGTCTAGTTTGTTCTATCTTTAGTAATCCACACAAGGCCACAAAGAATAGATGCAATAGGGAGAGAAATGAACAGCAGGCTTATGTGAATATAACTATAAGTCCGCCTAGGTAGACAGAATAAGGTATTGGCTCTAATTCTTATTCCTAGCTGGAGGCCTCCTCCCTCAAATGCAACCAAACAGGAAAGACAGACAAAAATATAACTTTGGTTGATAGATATCTCTGCATTCACACCCAATTCCAGCTCAAGCAGTCAATCAAAAGTACATTTCTTCACCCCATTGAACCATAAACAGTCCTATAACACTTGCTCTGAAATGCAGAAGGAGATCATTCTTCCAGGATTGAGGCTTCACTGGTTAGGCCCCTGTGACGTGTATATATACAAGGTATGTACATTAATAGCCAATCTCAGATGGCTAGGGACTTGGGAGAGGGAACCACCTAAGTTAAAATTTGAATTGAGTTTTGAAGAAAGTTAGGGTACATAGGTGAGGAAGGCATTTTATGTATGGGAGGGGGTTATCTAGTACAACTGCACTCAATGTGAAGATGAATTGTCAGTGTGAAAATTAGCAAATAGGCCAGTTTGGCAGGATCATAGCTTGTGGGTGTGGGTGTTGACTGAGAAAGCAAAGTGTAAGAAGACTTGACAGGGTAGAAAAGGGTCAGACTTTGAAGTGCTAAAAATGCGAACAAAGGATTTTATACTTGATCCTGGAATTAGTACAGAGATATTGGTCTTTATTGAATAGAAGGAGTGACATGGTTAGACTTGCCTTTTTAAATCTCTGGCAACTGAATGGAAGATGATTTGGAATGGAGAGAGATTAGAATCACAGAGACCAATTCAAAAGTTATTACAAAAGTACAAGCAAAAATAGTACAGTCATGAGTGCCTGAATTAAGTTTGTGATGTTGTGAAGATAGAAATAATAAGATGTGACAAATTGGATAAATGAAGTAATTGAGAATCAAGGATGATATAAAGGTTTTAGACTGGGTATCTTGAAGGATCATGGCATCCTTGATAGTAAGAGGAAAGTTGGGAAGAGGGGAGAGTTTGAAGGAAAAGATAGTAAATTTTGTTTTGAACACATGGAGTTTGAGATGACTATTAGACATCCAATTAAAACACTTGAGCTCAGAAGAGCAATTAGGATTGGTTGTTTAAATCTGTGTACTATCCATATAGACAAAAATGCTTGAACCCGTGGGAGCTAATGACCTAACCAAATAAGATAGCAAATAGAGAAAAGGGAATAGGGCCCATATCAGTATCTTGGAGGACTCCCATCATTAGGTCTTTCGACCTGAATGATGATCCAACAAAGGAACCTGAGCAGTGGTCAGACATACAGGAAGGAGAACCAGGAAAAAGAAGTCTCACAAAAACTCAGAGAGATTGACAGTGGGAAAAAAAAGGGCAGACATATCAAAAAGGATGAGTATTGAGAAAAGTATGGTATAATCATAGGATCATAGATGAAAGTTGAAAGGATCTCAAAGGTCTGGCCCCTTTCATTTTTCAAATGGGCTTCTATTACCTTCAGGATAAAATACAAACTTTCCCATCCTGCAATTAAAGCTATGAATAACTTGGCTGTAACTTACTTTTCCAGTGTTATTAAGTGTTCTTCCTCTACTTTTTGGTCCAGCCAAACTTCTTCCCATATGACATGCCTTCCTCTCCACCAACTTTTAGAAAGCCTAGTTTTATTCAAAGCTCAGCTCAAAGCACATTTCCAATGTGATACCTTTTCTATATCACTAATATCAACTTATATTTATTTTCATATATTTATTTGGTATATACTTACATGAATACAATGGACAAGTAGGTGACATAATGGATAGAGGTCTAAATCTGGATTTAGGAATACCTGAATTCAAAACCAGCATTAGACACTAACTGATCTTATGAACATAGGCAAGCCACTTCACCCTATTTATCACAGTTTACTCACCTGTAAAATGATATATCTTTGCTAAAAAAAACCCCAAATAAAATCATGAAGAGTTGGACCAAATGAAAACAACTGAACAATTATATACATACATACTGTCTCCTATATCTGCTGAGAAAATTCTGAAGTCTTGAATGCAAGAAGCTCTCATGTTAGTTATTCTATTAACTTTCTTTTAATTGAGATATAAAAACATGATAGTACGATGATATTTTTACAGATAAAATGGCAAACTGGCATTTTTGTGATGATTTCTCCATATTCCATCCTAGCAATCTCACTTCCTTCTAAGCCCAAGATTTTATTGCTATGTCTCACATTTGGAAAAGTGATAAATGGTTTGATTTAGAATCCAAAAGTCTTCAGTTCATATTCCACTTGTACCTGAAAGCTAAAGTTGATTCAAGCTCTCCCTTGTGTCCAATTTTTTTTATCATTCTTTCTTCTGTGCCTTTCAGAGGTTCTGTAGTATGGTAAAAAAAACTCAGATCAAACCTTTCCTCAAATATTTTTATTTATTTATTATACTTATTAGCTGTGTAACCCTGAGCCAGTCACTATACCTTTGAGTTTCCTCATTTGTTAAATGGGTGTAATAATAGCTGCAATACCAATTTTAGAGAATTGTTGCAACTTTCAAATGAGATAGTGACTGTAATATACTTTGCAAACTTTAAAGGTTTATGCTATTATTATTTCTATTAAAAAAACAAACATTGAACTATTAGATGATAAGGGGGACACTAAACATTTTCTCCTTGTTGGACTACTAAAACCGAAGCTTTATCTTAGGAAACTTACCAAGGAAGAGCAGTTTCAAAATATTAAATCAGGAGTGGATTATAGAATTGATTGTTCAACCAGTAAGCATTTTTAAATGTTTGCTCTGTGGCAAACAATATGCTAGATCCTATAGATGTAAAGAAAAACTGAAATCCTTGAATTCAAGGAGCTTACTTTCTGGCTCAGTCATGGGATTATTTACTTTCCCTGGGGTATCATTCACCTACTTAAAGCTATGGTATTATTTTAGCCTCTATTGCAATAATTTCCTAATAGGTCATCCTACCTCAACCCTCCTTTATTTCCCCTGCCAACTGCCACCATTCTACTTATTTGCCTTATTATTGCTATTTTGCTTAAATGTGGTCTGGTTGCTCCTTTTCTCAAAATTCTTCAATTACTTCCTTTTGCCTTTCAAGTAAAATTCAATCTCCTTTGACTGACATTCAGATCTTCACAATCTGGCATCTCTTTTTCAAGTCTTATCTTGTATTACTTACTCCTTAACTTCTATTTTACACTCTAGTCAAATTAGACAATTCTCTGTCTCCTGAGCACACTCTAAAATTTGCCATTCCTCATGCTTTTTGTTCATGCTGTTTTCTGTTCCCAGGATACATTTTCCTCCCTTCTTTCTTTTTCCCTTGTTGAAACAGTACTGATTTTTTTTTAAAGTTCAACTCAAATGATGCCTCCTCTAAGAAGTCTCTGTTCCCACCAATAGTAATGAGCTCTATTCAATCATATAATTATTTGTGCTTCTCCGATGCACTTGTCCTATATTATTTTGTGATATAATTTGTGTGTGTGTGTGTGTGTGTGTGTGTGTGTGTGTGTGTGTGTGTGTAGGGATGGCAGCGATATAGAGATGGCTTTAGGAATGCAGAAGATCTACTTACCACCAACCAATTATCTAGTTGGCCTAGGAAATAGCCATTGAAGGAAAAGAAAAGGAGATAAGAAAGACAAATGACCTGCAGGACTCTCTCCAGTTCTATCTGCAGCAGTTTGTCTGATTCACACAACTGTGAGTATGATAGTGAATGTCAGGGCAGGAGGGAAGCAAATGTTTCTTGCTATTTATGTTGCAGCTCTGTTTAATTAAATAACTTAACTCTGAGTTAATGCACCCCCTTCTTTGGTGTGGTAAAAGGGAAGCCTCAGATGGGATGCATGAGTTACAATTTTTTTTTAAATAGATGCTAACCCTAAAAGAATATCTACCTTGGATGTAGTTTTCAAAGAACCATATTGAGGGGATTCTGAGCAACATATATATGAATCCTATCATCTATTAGATTGTAATCTACATGAAGGCAGGGACTATATCTGATATAAGCTTTGTATCTTTCCCAAGTAAACAAAGTGAATTGAACGAAATTCTTTCTGAGGTTTAAAGGCTGATGCTTTCCCAAACCCTTTTGTTGCTACTTAAATACTGGTTCTCAACTGTGAACTGTCAGGAATTAAAAGTAGAGCGGATCCCCAATAGAGGACCCATGAATATTGGAACAATCCCTTTCCATTAATATTACATGGTCCTCATGTAGAAGTAGTAATGCTACAAAAAGCTTTTTTTGTTTCTTAACTAGAACCTCACATACAAGTTCTTATTTGAAGAAAATGTATTTGATAGTGTTGTGACACACTGAGAAACTCAAGCTATAGAAGCCCACACATCTATAAATAAAAAAAGAAATGTATGTTTGGGGCAAGGTTTTACAGACACTGATGTGTGTCAAAAGGTGATGCCAATTAGGCTTTTAGTTGATGGAATTATTACCAAGCTCTCTCCCACTGAGATCACAGAAAGGTTCACCTTTATTCTTGCCTTGTTTCTAAAATGATATTTCAAGAGAGTTGACAATGTGTGTGTTTTTTTTTAAATTATCTGTGCCTGTAAGCAAAAAGGTATAAAAAAAATGGGTGATCCATGCTTCTGAGCAAAAGGCTGAGAACAGATTTCCTGAATAGCAAGTCTTTCACTGACTTGCTGTGTGATTACATCACACCTGAGTTTGGTTGGATGGTAAATGAGAACAATAACTTCTCGAATAGTATAATGCTATTTTCACAGGAATGGTTGTGAATTTGAATTTAATGTTTTAAGAGGGCATGAAAATCTTTATAAGAAAAATGGTAGGCAATGGAAGGGAATGCTACTTAAGTGTATAAAAACTTTTAACTGTGTATATTGAAAGATTAGTTTGGAACCATGAAATCTTTATGGAAATATAATAATTTAGTCAAATTCTCCTCCAGTACATTCTTTAAAGCTAAACTGTTGCTCTTCAGGGAAGAAATTTAAAAATTAATTTTTTTCCTTAGTAGGAAGAGGTTTCCCCCATATTCTTAGTGGGCTCACATTTGATTCACCCTAGTGTCTTGTAAAATATGTTATTGTGCAATATTTTAAAAAATAAGATATTTACTAAAACTTATTTACTGATTCTCCAAACTCAAAGAGAATAGTTCTATTTTTCAGGACACAAGGAGAAATGTCCAAATTATTCTGCCTGAGGTCACTTTTCTCTAGTTTGGAAAGACTAGAGGCAGCTGGAATTGAAAAATTCCATTTCCTGAGCTCATATGAACACTAGTAATTAGAGAAAATTGAAATAATGATCACTGAATTTGGCTTCCATCTTTCTTTGTTAACTGAAAACTTCCATAAATTAGCTGTCTTTTCCCCTGTGATCCCCCCTTTTTTTGGTAAACAACTGACCTCAGCTTTTCTTCATTTTAGTTTCTGTTGTACAAAAACATTGAGAATGTCTTTATGAATTGATCTTTAAGAAGTGGAACACATTTTCCTATGGCATGATGGTTTTTGATACTTACTTTTTGGGAGGAGATTGTTTCAAAATTAGATTTCTTGGCTATTGAGAACCTTCAATTCAGGGTTCAGGAGAGAGGAGAGCAGGAAGGCGTTAGCTGTGATGGCAATTATTCAGAATTCCTGGATTGATGTCTTCCAAGGTAGAAGGATGCTCTCTCAATCCTTGGCATCTCTGCAGAGACTACTAATTCTTGATAATAATGTATTAATTATTTTTTTCTGTTTCAAAAAACATTTACTAGATTCTTGGAATGGGTATATTCTAAGTTTCTTTAGCCTAGTAAAGTAAAGCAAGTTGTAATTTTCTAAACTCTTTTTACAACAAAAAGTGCTATTATGAATTTTTATTTTGTAAATATGCATCCTTTTCCTCTTTCTTTAATTTATTTGGTGGTATGTACTAGTCAGTCAAAAAAAAAAACCAGTTTAATGACTTTTGGGGCATATTTACATTTTGCTTTCAAGAATGGCTTATCCATTTCCCAGCTGCTCTTTTATCTCCTCTAACAATGATCATTTCCCCTTTTTGCCGTTTTCCTCAATTTGATGTTGAGAAGTGAAACCTCAGGATGGTTTTAATTTGTGTTTCTCATATTAGTAATTTGAAGTATTCTTAAAAATATTTTTAATGATTTTTAATGATTTTAATGATTTAATTTTCTTGCATATCAGACCTTTATCTGAGAGGTTTGTTGCAAATGAACCATTTCAGAGTTTATAGTGAGAGCAAATGAAAAAGGACATGTAAGGGGGTTGCAGAAAGAAGGTGATGTGCTACAATGTAAGTGAATTGTAAATCTCTGCAAATACCATGATGGGGCTTAGAAATGCATCACTCGGGACAGAAATACAAGAGTCACTCATTCATTCAACGCAGAAATCCATGGAGGAACACTTGGAGATATATGGAGAACCTGGGACAGACAAAATATTTTCTACTTCTATTTCCTTCACTCCAATCTTACAGGAAGAGATGGCCTTTCTCTTGCCAAGGCAAACCCTCTATATGCAGTGATTCCATTCTACCCTATCTTGTCTGGCATATTGATACCTCTATCATTTTTGCTCTCTTCCTAATTTCTAACAACATCCTGTTTTGTTTTGTTTTGTTTTGTTTTGTTGTTGTTGTTGTTGTTGTTGTTGTTGCTTCTGACTGCCTTCAAAGACACCAAAACAAAAAAACAAACCCCCTTCACTTGATTTGTTCATCTCTACAAGTTATCATCCTATACCTTTCCTCCTTTTTTTTGTGACTAAACTTGAAAAGGCCATCAGCAATAAAGGCTTTCACTTCCTTTCCTCTTATTCTCTTCTTAATTTTTTATGGTCTGGCTTCAGACTACCTATTTAAGCAGAACTGCTATTTCCAAAGTTTCTAATGATCTCTTAATTGACAAATGTAATAATTCTTATTAAGATGCAAATTAAAGAGGTAGTAACTATTCGTTTCAAACAATCTTCAACTGACCATCTCCTCAATCTATTGTCTTATGTTTCTCTTTCTTGTCACAGCCAAACTCTTAAAATAAAGTAGCCTATATGCAATTGCCACTATCTTCCTCTCCCACTCTCTTTTGAACTTCATAATAATCTTATTCACAATTACTATCTCTGATTTTCATATTAGTTACAATGTAATGCTCTCAAAAATATATTTTAAATCTTTACATTCTTCATATAATGAAAGACTTTTGGGCTTCTTTTAAAGAAGTTTTAACCATAATGGAGAAGAATTTAGTGAGTAAGGGGTCTCCTTCACAGTGTGCCTGAAACTACATCTTGTCCAGGAATGAAGCAGGCTTTATATATAGTTTTGCTGTAATGCAATCTTTATGCTACTGGACTATCATCTATATGATTTATATCTATACATGCATATACATGTAAAACCCATAGTCAAGAGATCTTTCTAGTATTTCTAGTATCTAAATGCCTACAGGTAAGATCTATGGTATATGATAGAGTAAATTACATTTAATCCTTTAATTCTACAATTACTGACATTGCCAAAGGTTTTGACCTTGGGGGCTAGAATTACATATTAACCAGTGCATCAGCCACCAGCATAGCTTAATCCTATCCAGTATAATTGGATCAGTATGATCTATGATGAACCTAACTCATCCTTTTCCTGCTATTGTCTGAATTGAATTTGATAATTTGGGGATAGTTTGCCTGTGACAAGATACAATAAATGTTGCCCAAAAATTGTTCTTTTTCTGAGAGACTTTCTCAGTTTGTCAGGTTTTTTGGAATTTGATCTTATGTGCATCAAAGCACCAAAAGAAACTACAGGTCTGGAAGTGGGTGATATGAGAATTAATCAATCAGTCAACTGATTACTAAGTATTTATTAAATACCTATGATGTCGAATAACAGACAACTATTTCTCACTATTTAGAATACTGTCAGTCCTTGTCTATTTAAAATATGGACTAAAATGCATTTTTAGCAAATGCTCACTCTCCCAACTCTAATATTTCAATTAAGGTTTGAGGATTTCTGATTGATTTTTGACATAAAAATAATTCCTTCCAATCCTTATTCTTCCATTCAACATCTTCTTGGTAGAACACCTGTTGTCTTCATTTTTTTCTCAAATATGAACCAATTAATTTAAATTATTCTTTCCTCTTGTATCACTTTGACTTACAAATGTATTCCTTCCCTTACCCTACTCACTAAACTATCCTTTATAAAAAAGAATAAGAAAGAAAGAATATAAAGGCAGTTCTGCAAAACTGACCACATCAGTCAACTTTAACAATATACATGGTATGCAATGCTCATGAGAGCAAAGAAGGGAAGTAAGTGTATTTTCTCATTTTTACTGCGAGGCCAAGCTTAAACTATTTACACTTTCAACTTCATGGTTTAATAGACATGTAGCTAATCTTGAAATGCCTTAAAGCCAGGAGAAGTTGGGTTCCTAGTCCTACTTCTGATATGTGCTCATGTTATGATGGTCAAATTATTTGAACTTTCAGTGCTCTAGTCAATTCTAAGACTATAAGACAAATAGCATCAAAGATGTTATCTTCCACTGATAGGGAGAATTTCCTCACCTCAGAGCTCCCTATAACAATGAAATCACAGGTTAGCAAGGTCAAGGGAAGCCAAATGGAAAGGCTTTTTTTTTTATAAAGCTTTTTATTTACAAAACATATGAGTGATTTTTCTACATTGACCTTTGCAAAAACTTTTTTTCCCAAGCTTTTCCCCTCCTTCCCCCACCCCCACCCCTAGATGACAGGTAATCTAATACATGCTGAATAGGATAAATTATATGACAAATACAATACATGTATACATATCTATACAGTTATCTTACTGCGTAAGAAACATCAGATCTAGAAAGAGAAGAAGAAATAACAACCTAAGAAGGAAAACAAAATGCATGGAAATATTCACAGAAAGCATTAAAATGCTGTGTTGTGGTTCACACTCAGTTCCCACAGGCCTCTCTCTGGATGTATATGACTATCTTCATCGCTGAACAATTGGAACTGGTTTGAATCACATCATTGTTGAAGAGAACCATGTCCATCAGAATTGATCATCGTATAGTCTTGTTGCTGTGTATAATGTTCTCCTGGTTCTGCTGATTTCACTCAGCATCAGTTCATGCAAGTCTCTCCAGGCCTCTCTGAAATCCTCCTGTTGGTCGTTTCTTACAGAACAATAATATTCCATAACATTCACATACCATAATTTATTCATCCATTCTCCAATTGATGGGCATCCTTTCAGTTTCCAGTTTCTTGCCACTACAAAAAGGGCTGCCACAAACATTTTTGCACATGTGGGTCCCTTTCCCTCCTTTAATATCTCTTTGGGATAGAGGCCCAATAGAAACACTGCTGGGTCAAATGGTATGCACAGTTTGATAACTTTTTGAGCATAGTTCCAGATTGCTCTCCAGAATGGTTGGATCCGTTCACAGTTCCACCAGCAATGTATCAGTGTCCCAGTTTTCCCACATCCCCTCCAACAGTTATCATTATCATTATGGAAAGCCTTTTTCTACACACGTTTAACACTGAGGTATAATGGCCTCTATCGGGTAAACTATCCTTCATGTTCTACTTTCTTCCCTCCTCACCCTGCTCCAGACTCAGTGAAGATTTTAAAAGAGACATGAACACAGAATAGGAAAGAGTGGATATATTGCAAACCATGGTCTTCTCTCATCATGGGTTGCCCAAACCCTTGAAGCAAAAATATAGAACCCAGCCAGAACTAGATTAAAATATAACTGAGAAATTTTAATAAAATAAATAATAGAAATATAATACAACATAAGATTATGTTATTTTATATATATTTAAACTCAATATGTGACAGTTGGCATCATTTATACTTGTTTGAAGTTTATTAATGATCTTGTTAAACTGTGATTCCCAGAAATGAACACAGTATTTCTGGTATGATCTAATTAACATAGTGGATTGAGAGATTATCATTTCCTTATTTTGATAAAGTTTAATCTTAATACAGCTCAAGATCCCAGTAGTTTTTTTGGTGATCATATCACAATGTTCATTCTTATTGAGGTTGCATCAAATCCCTAAAATCTTTTTAAATAAACTGCTTCTTTCTAATCATAGTTCTGTGACCTACTTATTAAATTGATTTCTAATCTAAATATAAAACTTTAGATTTATCCTATATTAAATTTTGTTTTATTAGATCTGCCTTAATGTTTTAACCTGTCAAGACTTATTGGATCCTGACAATGTCTTCCAGTGTATTAGCCTTATCTTCCAGGTTTGTTTCATCTAGAAATCTAATGAATATGACATTTATGTCTTCATCTAAGTCACTGATAAAAAAAAATAAACTACACAAGACTACACACACCTCCCTAGGGCAATCTACTAGAAATCACCTTTCAATATTCAACATTAATGACGTTTTAGTTTGATCACTCTACCAATTTTATATCTAGCTAACTATATTATTATCTCACTCTTCATTTCTTAATGTATTTTTGCATCATGAACCCCTTTGGCAGTATAGTGAAACCTATCGATTCCTTAGAATAATATTTTAAAAGCATAGTTTTATAAAGTAAGCAAATTGTATTGAAATAAAAATGCAATTTTTTCCTTATCCAATTTCACAGATTTTCCCTGAAATTGATCCACAGACCTTCAAAAGGTGCAGGTTAAGAATTGCTGATCTATTATGTCAGGCAACAAAGATTTATTATATGTGTGTATTATGTTCCAGGCACTATGCTAAGTGCTAGAAATATAAATGAAGCAAAAACATGTTCCCTTTCCTAAAAGACTTCATATTCTAATGAAGGAGACAATATGTAAATAACAATGTATGAATAAGACAGATACAGTGTAATTGACAGGTAATCTCAGACTGAAGGCACCAATAATTGTGGAATGGTTAGAAAAAGGCCAGGAACAAGTTCCTTCAAAAAGTGGGATTTAATATGTCTGTCTAGGTAGGTTAGAAGGCAACAAAAAGGGATAGAATTCCAGATTTATGAGGGTCAGTCAGTGAAAAAAGTAGGGGATGGATGGAGAAAGCAACAAGTAGGCCACTGTATCTGGATCATAGAGTTAGTGGAATGGAGTCAAGTATTAGAAAATTGGAAAGATATAAAGGGGGCAAATTATATATCTGTATCTATATTATATATCTAAGTAATGACAAAATTGCTTCTTCTTTTGACCTCCATATAGCATCTAAATCTCTTCATATTGTTTCTTCATTTTGGCTCTTGTATTTCTTCAGTGAAATATATATATATATATATATGTATTATATGTGTAATACATATATATATATAATGATATGTGTATAATATATTCTTACCTGATTTTTTGGGGGGAATAGGATGAGGCAATTAGTGTTAAGTGACTTGCCCAAGGTCACACAGCTAGCAGGTGTTAAATGTCTGAGGTTGGGTTTGAACTCAGGTCCTCCTGTCTTCAGAGCTGGTACTCTATCTGCTGTGTCATCTAGTTGCCCTTGTAATATATTCTTAATAAGGCCACTTTGCCCTATCCTGTTTCTTTTCAAGAAAGATTACCTACTCAGAATCACACCACAAAGTTTCTTGTTTCAAATTTGCCTTCTTTGTTTTAAGATCTCTAGTTTCCCTAGCTTGTTGCTTAAATTTTGGGCTTTGGTAATATATGTGTATATACATATATATGTATATGTATATGTAATTTTCTCTTTTGTTCCTTATTTTTAAATTTAAATCTTTTGACTATATTCATTGCCAGAATTCAGTCATTTATACACTTCAAATCATGGTTTAGAAATACAATACTACTCTAAGATATACTATTTAACAGCTTTTCATTTTCCATTTATTGTGCCTAACTGTGTAAAGGCCCTCATGATTTGCAGAAATCATATCTAAAGGTAAGAAAAAAGATACCACTAATTTTTGTGAACATACATGATTCAACAGGTTATAGATCTAGATTCAGGATTTGAATTCAAGTCCTGTCTCTAACATCCTGGTTGTGTGACTGACCCTGAGCAAGAATCTTATCCTCTCAATACTTTCAGGTATAAGTTGCAGAGAAGGCACATATTATTAACTCACCTGAGTCTGCTATACCAATGAGATCACAAGTCAAGTCCCTATCCTTATAGAAAAAGGAATGATTTCGAGAGCCTACCAAATGCTTTCAATGATCTCAAGCTATTCCCTGCCATATGTGCCCATTATTTTTTTCAACAGCACTTCACTATGGAGATTTTAAAGGAAAGAGATGAATGCAAATATGGATTATTTGCCATCTGCACCAGTAGAAGGCATAATCATGCCAATGACCTCAGGTATTCATTGAATATAAGTTCCATAAAAGAGTAAAGTAGAAATACTTGGAAAATAGTTCTTTCACTTTCCAAAATTATTCAAGTATTTGTGACTTGTAATGGAGAAGACCGAGTACATCTGAGGGTTTTCACATACATGAAGTTCATGTATGGACATAACAATGTGTTTAAATTTGTATTTTGGGAACTAATTTTAATACTCATAATCTTGATGTATACAAAAAAGAAATAAAATCCAGTTACATGTTCCTTTTCTGAATTTTTCCTATTTATATTTAGTATTTATCATTCCTTCCTCACCACTGAAAACTATTAGTTTTAACAATACTGGTTCCAACTTTTATTTTCTGTTGCTAAAAATAATACAATATCAATAAATTATGGCTTGCTACATTAATCTGGTGATAATCTTCAGTCTCTGACTCATGGTAACATTTTAAAGTTTCATGTAGTTTGCAACAAAAAGAGATCCAGAAAAGAAAAGGTGCTTCAAAGTTACTCTTAATTATATTCCTTGAGATTTATTGATAAAATTCATTGGATTGCATTTCCAGAACAACTGCCATCCTCTGACATTTCTTTCTTTCCAGGTTCATTATATTCCATGAAATGCTCCAAATCGTAATTTACAACCTAACAAAGTATTATAAGCAGGATCTCATCAGGAACACTCCAAATCATTGTTGGTTCAGTGGTTGAACTGCATTAGAAGGAATAAGGAGAGAGAGAGGAGATTTGGCTAATTCTCTCACCATTTCAATGCTATTAAGCACCTACTGTGTACAAAATACAGGTGCTATAGATACTAAAACATAGATGAAAAAACATGCACACAGATAAGAAAATACAAAATAATTTCCGAAGGGATGAGTGACATCAGAAAAAGACTTCAATGAGGAAGAGACACTTAAGTTGAGCCTTGAAGGAAGTTAGAATTTGATAAGGTAGAGGTGAGGAAGAAAATCATTTCAGGCAGTTTTTGCAAATGCAAGGAGTTTGAAGATGACATGTTTACTTCAGTTGGAATGTAGGATTCCTGAGGGGTTAATATGAAGGAAGTTGGGAGCCTATTCTGTGGAGGCTTTAAATGCTAGGCAAAAGAGTTTATATTTTGTCCTGTAAGGCAATAGGGAGCTATTGAAGATTTTGAAGTAGGAGTGTAATATGATAAAACTTTTGAATCCTTTAGGAATGTTAATTTGTTGTTATCAATGTTAATGTTAGAGGATGTTTTGCAGAGAAGAGTGAGGAACTGTTGTTTGTAAACAGGAAACTATTGTGATAATAATTCAGGCAATTATTAGCACCAGAGCTAAGATGTAATAGAATGAAGGGAATGAAATCAAGAGATGTAGAAGTAAAATTGTTAAGGCTGGCAACTAGGTGAAGCAATGGGAAGTAAAAATGATGGTAAAGCCAAGAAGTGTAAGGTTTGTGGTTCCATTTTTCAACAGAACTAAGGATGTTAGGTGAAATCCATATGGGAAAATTTAAGAAGTGCTGTTTTGTATATATTGAATTTTGAGGTGTAATTGGAACACCTGGATGAAAGCATTGAACAAGCTGTTATAGATAAAGGACTGGAGTTTAGATTGTGCTACAACTTGAAATATACTTCTCTAGAGAGTTTCTATTTCTAAAACTACATTTCGTACGATAGTTTCCATGACCTTAGTATTTATACACAAAAAGTCTCCTAAGAGCTTAATAAGAAGTATTTTCCCCTTCATCTTACAAGTGAGTCTTTCCCCAATTCCATGTTATCTTCTAATGAGTTTTTTTTCCTGGTGTAATTTATTTCATCACCTGTATCTATACTATATTTGCTATATAGTTCACTATATTTGCTATATTTGTTTACTTCTCTTGCATTTGTATTGCCAAGGGTGTTTGCAAAACAAATAACTTGCTTAGGTCTTTGTAGGAGTACTTCTCTAATACTTCTTTTAAAAAATTGAATTTCCATCTTTTTTTTTTCTTTGATCATTAGATTAAGGTTTGCAGGATGTCACCTTTGGTTCTATCTTGAGCACCTTCTCTCTTTGAAACCTCTCTTATTCTATTACCTCTTTTGGTTTCTGGTGGGTACAAAACAGTCTTAATGTTATTTGAATTTCTTTTCCTTTATATATATAAAGGGTTTTTTTTTCCTTTGGTCAGTTGCAGTTTTTGTTATTTTGTCACTGAAATTTTTAAATTTCCCTATTGTGTGTCTTGGAATTTGCAACAATGGGATTCATTCTGAACATGACTGTACTCTTTTGGATGGCACTTTGTTTTCTGTTTTTAGAAATTTGGAATGGTTTTCTTGATTTATTTCTTGAATTATGGCATTCAAGTTTTTGTTTTTTACTTGTTCTGGGACATCTATGATCCTTTTATTCTCTATGCATTTTGTCTTCAAGACCAATACGTTTTACTTGTGTAGAGATTATATTTTCTTTTAATATCATTGCATTTTGCTTCTTCCACATTGTTTTTCACTTCTGTAATTTTACAATAGAGAAGAACTGATTGGGATGGTAAAATATTCTTTTTGTTATTAACATATTCATTGCTGGTTATCTACTTGTTCTAAAGGCATCTGGATTCTCTTCCTTTTTAGGTCTTTGGTAATTTCAATTCTTCTGTTTTGTATTCCCCTATCATTCCTCCTTCTCTGATGGCAGTTCCTCTGAGCTGGGAAATTCACTTTTCTCTAACCAGTTTCTGCTGCCCCCAAAGAGATGTCTAGGGGAAATAGGAATAGAACTGGTTTTAACTGAATGCCAGTCCCTTTTCTTCAAGACTAAAGGAGCCCTTTATGCATACTGGTGCCCTCTCCCACCTATTCTTTATTTAAATAAAGTGTTTTGGCATACCCTTTATTTACAGGTGCCAGAAGTCATAATGCTTGTTTGTAAGAGGATTTTTAGAACTCCTCTGTCTCTTATGGTATGTACTTTTTATGTTGGGGGGGGGGAAGGAACAATTTAAAGCTTAGAGATTCTAGGAGGCAAATGTTTGAACTAGCATTTAAAAACCTTTTTAGTACTATAACCAGTACAGGGCTAGAGAGAGTAAAGAATGATTTCACCATAGTAGGAGCCATTTTTATGGTTTAGAACTCCTTATTTGATTTTTCATTTATACAAAATCATAGAATTTCAGATTTGGGAAGGTACCTCAATGATTCTTTAATTCAATCAATACCAGAGCATAAATTCTCTTGATTCCTACTAAGTAATCATCTAGTCTTTGCTTGAGGATCTTCAGAAGTTTTAGAATATTATTGTAGTAAAGAACTTGGCACAGCAGATTTCTGTTAATTAGGAAGTGACTGAAAAATTATCATATATGAATGTAATAAAGTATTATTGCTGCCTAAGAAATGACAAAATAAGCAGTGACAAAGTCTCTCAATCTAGGAGAAAGCAATCACAGAGAGGATGATTGTGGCCAAGTAGTGAGAGTACTTGAACCCCAGATTTCAGAAGAGATTACAAGAGTTTCTGGAGCAAGTATCAAGTTCCTCTCAGATATGAAATAGAAAGAGAATGAGTCATGATAGAAAAAAAGAATAACCCAGGATATTTTGATGTTAATATAAAATCAATTCATTTAAAAAAAATCACAAGCATAGTATGAAAAAGTGAAAGACCTTATGAGAAGGAGCTGCTTCTTTAGCAATGCCAAATTTATTTCCATTCTCAAGGGAGACTAAATTTGTTAAGGAGTATTGGAAGGCTGGAGACCAATATAGATTTCTGGAGTGGAAAGGGGGGTTCCAGGAGAAAAGGACAATGTTTTGATTATTATCTGTTCCTGGAAGTCTTTATTATTACTATGTACTCCTATGAGTCCTTTGTGTATTATACATTTGCTTTATGGGGTACTTTATGCATTAGTTCTGTTCTCCATATGATATTATTAGCTTGAATACTTGCATGAAAACTGGAGACCTTTTTTCTATATTTGTGGAAACAGCCTTGAGATATATTCTCAGATTTCCTGAGAAAACTCTGAGTATTAGTAAAATGAGCCAAAAATAAAAGATCTCCTGACCTACCATCCTCTAAAATTCTTATCTCTCCTTCCTTTCACAAAGTAGAAAACATTGTCTACTCTTGTTGTATCTACTCACTCATTTCAAAACCATTTGCAATCTGGCTTCTGATTTTATTATTTAACAAAACCTGCTCTCTCCAAAGAGATACAAAGATGTCTTAATTGCCAAACTTGCCCAGGAGGATTTATTAATCCTCCACTGTGTTCGATAGTACTAACCATTTTCTCCATTTGGATAATCTCTCTTCTCTGGGTTTCATGGTCTGGTTTTCTTTTGGTTATCTTTCTATTCATCTGACTGCTTCTCAATGTACTTTGTGAGATCATTACCCATGTTTTTCCCAATAAATTTGGTTGTTATTCCAAAGCTCTGTCCTAAGCCCTCTTTTCTTTTTTCCTTACATTCTCTTTCAATGATCTCATCAGCCTCTAAGGGTTCAATTATTGTCCCTAAACATGACTTCAAGATCCCTCTCTCCCTCTCTCTCTCCCTCTCTCTCCCTCTCTCTCTCTCTCTCTCTCTCTCTCTCTCTCTCTCTCTCTCTCTCTTTCTCTCTCTCTTTCTCTCAATTTGTGCTGTGGGCACTGATATCCTTTTAGTCTTCTAGATTTGCCACCCTACTCTTCATTCTATCGTACTCTTCATACCTAATGAATTGCCAAGTCTTATTATCCTATATCTATCTATCTTCTGCTCTTCAAAGAATCAAAGAATTCCCTAATTCCCTCTCATTAGCACCACTGTAAAAGCCTCCTAATTTTTCTCTTTGTCATAAGTCTCTTCTTTCTACAATATATCCTCCACAGGTTATAAAAACAATATTCTAACACTAAAGCATTGTTGGTGAACGGATCCAGCCATTCTGGAGAGCAATTTGGAACTATGCTCAAAAATCAAACTGTGCATACTCTTTGATCCAACAGTGTTTGTATTGGACTTGTGTCCCAAAGAGATCTTAAAGAAGGGAAAGGGCCCCACATGTGCACAAATGTTTGTGGCAGCCCTTTTTGTAGTAGCAAGAAACTGGAAAGTGAGTGGCTTCCCATCATTTGGAGAATGGCTGAATAAGTTATGGTATATGAATGTTATGGAATATTATTATTCTATAAGAAACGATCAGGTGGATGAATTTAGAGAGCCCTGGAAAGACTTACATGAACTGATGTGAAGTGAAATAGGCAGAACCAAGAGCTCATTGTACACAGTAATATTAATATTATATGACAATCAATTTTGATGAACATGACTTTCCAACAATGAGATGATTGATGCCAGTTCCAATGATCTTGTGATGAAAAGAACTATCTACAGCCAGAAAGAGGACTGTGAGAATTGAATGCGGATCACAACATAATATTCTCACTCTTTTTTGATATTGTTCACTTGCATTTTGTTTTCTTACTCATTTTCTTCCTTTTTGATCTGATTTTTTTTGTGTAACAAAAGAATTGTATAAATATGTTTACACATATTGGATTTAACATATATTTTAACATGTATAACATACAGGATTGCTTGCCATCTAGTGCAGGGGGTGGGAGGAAGCAGGGGAAAATCTGTAACACAGAGCTATTCAAGGATCAATATTGAAAAATTATCCATGCATATGTTTTGAAAATAAAAAGCTTTAAATAAAAAAAAATTCTAAAAGAACCGTAATACACAGTAAGTTTCAGTGGTCTGTAATCTTTCTAAAATCTAATTCCTTTGTCATTTAAAGCTCTTCAAAACCTGTTTCAAACATAAGTTTTTCAGGTTAATTAATTATTGTTAATCACTTATGACTCTGTGGCCCCATTTGAAGTTTTCTTGGCAAAGATATTAGAGTGATTTGCCATTTCCTTCTCCTTACAGATAAGAAAACTGAGACGGGGCAGCTAGATGGCACAGTGGATAGAGTACCAGCCCTGAAGTCAGGAAGATCTGAGTTCAAATCTGGACTCAGACACTTAACACTTCCTAGCTGTGTGACCTTGGGCAAGTCACTTAACCCTAATTGCCTCAGCAAAAAAAAAAAAAAAAAAGAAAAGAAAAGAAAAGAAAAGAAAAGAAAGAAAACTGAGATGAGTTAAGCGACTTGCCCAAATGAATTTGAACTCAGAAAATTGAGTCTTTCTGATTCCAAGCCCAGTCTCCTATCTACTGTGCTACTTAATTGCCTTGGT
Source organism: Myrmecobius fasciatus (assembly GCA_023553655.1). Taxonomy (NCBI): domain Eukaryota; kingdom Metazoa; phylum Chordata; class Mammalia; order Dasyuromorphia; family Myrmecobiidae; genus Myrmecobius; species Myrmecobius fasciatus. The sequence goes on from JAJPUD010001457.1 coordinate 74,338, forward strand.
TAATGATAGTTTAAATCTATATAATGGATTGCCTAACTAGACTGGCCTTTTTGTTGATACTCACACATGACATTATATCTCCTAACTGTGCTTTTGTATAGACTGTCTCCCATGCTTGAGATGCCCTCCTTCATTTCCACATATAATGTTTTTTATAGGTTTATCTGAAGAACCACCTCCTACATACCCTAGCTACTTACTCTAATGCCCCACCCTAATTAATTTGTAAATTATTGGTCTTTATATATGCTTCTACATGTATTTATAGTGTTTTCCTTGATAGAATGCAAATTCTTTGAGGGCAGGGACTATTTAATTTTTGGTTTTATATTTCTAATTCCTAACAGTGTCTGGCATATTGTAGTTGCTTAATAAATATTGCTTGATTGATTGAGGCTGAATTTGGTCTATATAAACTTAGTTTTTTTTTTAAGTCTCAAACCAATATCTCCTTCTTTATATCATTTAACATACAGTTTCCTTACCATGGTCCTATCTCCAAACATCTTTTGTTGTTGTTCAGTCATTTCAGTCATGTCTAACTCTTTGTGATCCCATCTGGGATTTTATTGACAAAAATAGGTTTGCCAATTTCTTCTCCAGCTTATTTTACAGATGAAGAAACTGAGGAAAACAGGGTTAAATGACTTGCTCAGGGTCACACAGCTAGTGTCTGGTAAGTAAGTAAGCCTGAATTTGAATTCAGGAAGATGAGTCTTAGTGACTTTAGACTTGACATTCTATTCACTGTTACATCTAGAGAGAGAAGAAAAGAGAAAGAAAGAAGAGAATTTTTCAGTTGTTTTCATTGTGGCCCACTCTACATGACCCCATTTGGCTTTTGTTGCAAAGATACTGGAGACATTTGCCATTTCCTTCTCCAACTCATTTTATAGATTAGGAAACTAAGACAAACAGGATTAAGTGATTTTCCTAGAGTCGCACAGCTAAAAAGAGTCTGGAGCTGGATTTGAACTCAGGAAGATGAGTTTTCCTGATTTCAAGCCTGGTACTCTATCTTCTAACTGCTGCAAATGGGAAATACCCCTCCTTGAATCTACAACATAGAGAAGTAATGATACAGGAGCATTTTGTCCATTTTAATTTTCTTCCTGCAACATATGCAGTCCCATTTCTGGAGTCTAGGACTAAGATTATCTAGGAGAAGAGAAGGTAGAAAGCCAGAGTGGAGTAGGATAAAGATAGAAATAATTGGAGCAACCTCTCTATCACTACTCAAGGATGTCTACTTTGCTTCTAGTTCTTTGCTAACACACCAAAAAAGTGCTCATGTGTATATTTTGGGAATATATGTTGCATTTATTTTTTTCCTTGACCTCCTTGAGATTTATGCTAAGCAGTGGGATCTTTTTTTTCAGCATAATTCCAAATTACTGTTCAAGAATAGTTTGATCAATTTACAACTCTACCAACTATATATTAGTGTGCTTGTCTTTCAGCCCTTCCAACAGGCCCTCCAATATTATTTCTATTCTTTGTCATCTTTGCCAGTTTCCTGAGTTTGAGGCAAAATCTCTGGGTTTTGATTTTCATTTCCTTTGTTATTAGTGATCTGGAGTATTTTTATGTGGTTGTGGTCATTGGAAAGTCTTATTTTGAGAACAATTGTTTTCATCTCTTTCACTCTTCTCATTTGAACGCTAGAATACAAATAAAATTACAAAAGAAAGTGCTCATATTTAAACACACAGAAAGGATTTTTCTAAATCCCACTTCTGATTACTCATCCTGAATTCTTCAAGGTTATGCCAGTCAGCAGGGTACAAGGTCTGCCTGGTGCTATGGAACTAGAAAGACTTTTAAGAAAGGACTTGGTGAAGGGCTCTATGCTTGCTGCTTAAGGATCAACCTTGCTCGAAAGCTTTTAGTACCCAAAACTTGGCCACCAAATGATTATTTTTTTAGCTATTTCAATTTTGCAAATACTTTTTTCAAAATGTGACCTGCATCATCTGAAAGCTATATTCACACTAATGAAAAGAAGGAGAAGTATATCTATAGCTCCCTGGACAGAGATTTGTGAAGACATTAGTTCTCTAGGCATTTTCTTTTAATAGCATTTGTTGAATCTAGTTCAGAAAAGTACTGTTAATATAGTGCTCTGACATGGGCATATACTGAAACTTTTTGTCACACTGTGGAGTAGACTTCTGCATGAAGTTATTTTTTATCTTGAACCTATACAATGGATTCAGGTATCAGAATACCAAAATGATTTGATACAAGATACCTTCATTTTTAAGTCAATCCCCAGAATGATAACCTTATTAAATTTAGAGCCAGATTGAAATGGAAGGCATTATGGGGCAGTGTAAGGAGTAATGAACTTGGAGTTGTCAGGGCTTAGTTTTTATGCCTTTGGGAAAAATCTCTTTAGACTTCATTTTATTCATCTGAAAAATGGGGACTATATTAGATGATCTCTAAGGGCACTTGGAGCTCTGGAACAATGATCCTAGCCAGAATGGAATATTGCCAGAATAAACGTATTTTTACTAGCATGACATAACCTTGGGAACTTGGCACATTTTCTTGAACAGTTATATCTATTAAATGCTTTCCAAAGAGAGAAAGTTTGAGTTTTGACCTACATTTCTTTTCTGTCTAATAGGGTGCAAAAATCTCTCCAATTGTTATTATGGTCGATAGCCACATTAGGCCTCTATAATGCTCTGACAGACAATATTGCACAATAGTCCATCCACAAAAACAACCAGTTCTGGAAATAGCAAGATGCTCTCCAGTTGTCCAATCAGTTCTTTCATTATTCCTCTGAAAGATAGTAATGATTATAGCATCTTTTCTCTGTCCTTTATGTTGAGAAAAGAAAGCATCCAAGCATTGGAACATCTTATCTCTATATTTTCAGCAGCTTTGTCATGTGATGTAGGAACTTTCCTCTTTTTCATAAGCTTAATTATAATGTTGATTTTTTTTTAAAAGATAGATGCACATCCTTGCCAACTTTTCTCTCAGAAGGTATTCTACATTGTGTTATAGCAATTGTTTAAAAAATAGTGTTAAAGGAGATGACAGAAGTCAGTGCTATGTCTGAAGCACCCTTCTTTATTCACCTCTTAGAGATGCTCTGGTAACCATAGAGTGTGAAATGACCTTTCATGTGGAATATTTAATAACACATCAGAATTGTTATTTTGCCAGTAGTGTTGCTGCTTTCATGGAATAAGGGCAAAAAAGGAGGAAATGCCTTTGAATATAAGTCCAAGCAGATAATGCTCAGTTCTTCCATGCAATCTATAACAGTACCTGACACCACGTTTTTGCTTAATAAGCACCAAAAGAAGTATGCATCCAGAGCTCTCAAAGAGATTTTTAGAGTTGAAGATTATTCAGGAGGGAGCTTTGAAGGTTCCATAGCCTAAAGCATAGAATGGCCTTCCTAACCTGAAATCAAACTGAAAGCTACTGGTCTGCTATTTATTTACTATACCCTCCAACCAACATTTAAAGCTCTGACATCCTGACCTCTCCAATGACCTTTTGAAGCAAATGGTTAATACAAGACACAGATGGAACTAGAATCAGAAGTCAGGTCTTCTACTTTGGCTTCTCTTTTTCTAATGTCTTTGATAGTGAATAAACTATTCATTTAGTTGGTATGTGGAAAAGCTAAAAGCAAAGAGATAAATCTGTTTAAAAGACATACAAATTAGTGTAGCAATTTATTGTCAAAAGAGATTGGGGCTTATTACAAGAAAATATTCTTTTTTTTCTCTTCAGAGAGAGAGAGAGAGAGAGAAAGAGAGAGAGAGAGAGAGAGTAAAAGAGAATGGATCTTGAGAGATATCCTTTTAGGTAGAAGGGAAGGTTGTAAATTCAGCCATACTGCCCATACTAGAGGAAGAGATTATAACAATTTTTCTTTTTCTAAGCAAAAATAAAAATGCAGCATGATAGAAGAACTAGGGTAGGACCTAAGGCAATCATTTCCACCTCTGACTTCCACATGCAGCAGACTTGTGAAAAATGTTATAGCTGAGTGAACCTTAAAAATAGAACTGGTGATGGTGATGGATTGTGGCCCTTGAAGAGTTTAATTGTCAAATTGACATTTATCAAAAGCTTTAGTGCATTTAAAAGATAAATTGTGCAAGTTTGGTTCAGATCAAAGGGCCCCCTGTTCCTTTTCATTCATGAGCAGAGGCAAGCTTTAGTGTTGCTAAGTACATGGCAAGTCATGTGAAAAATGAGCTCTCTCCATCCTTGGCCCCTATCAGAATTCCACTGGTGACAGATAATCAGAAATTTAAATGTTACCCTTGTCTTCAGAAAGTTCTTAAAATAATGGAGGAGGCATGAGACCATTTGTATTTGAAAGGAAAGCTAAATAATTTAGCACTGGAGAACAGGAATCACAGCTCTGGGAAGATAAATAATGAAATCCCAGCCCAGTAGACTTTTGGAGTTGCCCCACTAATTACAGATCAATTACTTCCCAGTTGTTTGCAACCTTATCAAAGAATGGTAATTTTACTGAGAGAAAAGAGTAATAAGATGACTTTTCATTATTACAGTAGATTTGTTGAAACAGTTCTAACACTCAGATAAAAAGAGTTTTCCAAGAGGTAATATGATCTATATGCATATAGGGAGAATTTTAAGAGCTGAAAACTTGAGCCTAGATATTATCTTAAAAATACTTCCTTCTATTAGGTGTTATCATAAATGTGTCCTTACTACAGTGGAGTGGAAAAAAATGACCACCTGAAACCTGATTAAATAAAAATAGCTCTTTACCTCCCACAAATCATATGCTGGAAACCAAAACAAAAGTCTGGATATCTTAGTATAGGAGCAAGAGTTGAATTTCAATTTATTACCAGATCAGGAAAGTTTGATGGAGTAATCATCAAGATATGGTAGTAAATAAATAGTAATTTGCTCAGCATTAACTTCTTCAAGCTGTATATCTGTGATACCATTTTATGTCTGTCTCTCCTAGAAGGTTGGGAATATAGGAATGAAGGAGGGTGATGGATACTGTAGTATGATGGGGGGGGAATCAAAGAAATATGGCAGGAAAAATATTGTATGAATTTCTAGATATTCAGGGAACTTTATGAGGTTGGATGAATTATTGCTTGGAGTCTTTGGCTTCACATTAAGTACAGTGGGTGTGGAACCTAGAAATAGGAGCCTTCAAGACACTAATTTGTTATTCCATTAGCTCTTTTAGATTTGTTTTCCGATTCCCACTTTTTCCACTGCCTACTACCCAAAGTATCAGTTCTCCCACATCCCTAGGTATTTAGAGAAAGCAATTCTGCTTGTGGTAGAAATAATTCAAACCAGGCATCTCCATAGAGTTTTGATTCTTGAACTAGTTATACTAATGGACATACTCAGAGAAAGACAAGAACTCCACTCTGCTCTCATTGTTTTTTTTAAAAAAAGTGACCCTATTCATTTTTGTTTTTAAATCCCCAGCACTAAATGTTGTCCACTATTTACTATCATAGGTGATCAATAAATGTTTGCTAAATGTAATTGAATCCCAAGGAATTTGGGTCTCCATAGAATAAATCTTTTAATAATTGGGAGTCAGCTGCATGAAGAAATAGACATGTTCCATATCAGAGTATGTAGTGGAGTTAAAAACTTATCAAACAATAGGAAATAATGAACCTCAAAGACATAATGAGACATAGTGAACTTACAGTAGTAAGAACATTTATTATGTTATAAAGGACAATGAAGAGGGCCCCACTGGGATTCGAGGTCAATTTATAACATTTATAATATGCTTGGATGGGAGTACAAACTTAAAATAATTTTGATGATATTATTGAGATTAAGGTAACCTCAGAATCAGGAATACCTAAATTCAGTTCCTGTCTCAAACATATACTGGTTATGTGACCCACAGAAAGTCATTTAACCTCTCAGAATAACTGATAATCTGCAGAAGTAGAAGAATTTTCTTTACCAAGAGAGAACACTAGACTTGAAGCTAGGAAGACCTGAGTTCAAATCTTGCTTCAGATGCTAATTAGCTATGCGACTCTAGAGTTGTCTGTGCCTCAATTTCTTTACCTATAAAATGAATGTTGTACTTAGTGGCTTTGAGATTTCTTAAATCTTTAAATCAGCGATTCTTTCCTGATCAAATCCCATGTCTTGTTCAGCTTCCCAATCCCCAGAGAAAAAAGGATTGACACTGCTAATTTAGAAATTAAATTTTCTAGGTGTAAGACCATAACAGTGAGTTCTTACATCAATTAAGAATTGATTAAGAAGGGGTGAAGAGTAAACATAATACCAAGGAAATTGGTATACCAATAAATCTCAGTGCAGTTCAAGCTTGAGACTTCTACTCAACAGCTTGACAGCAATATATGAGAATCGGTTTACTGAATCAATATGTTCTCCATAGACAGGACAGTACTCTGTTGCATAATTCCAATTTTTGCCATTAATTCAACAGTAAGAAACCTTCAAGATGCTAGAATTTGTGTCCTCTGGAATCATTGTCTTATTTGTTGACTTTTAAAAAATTTTTCATCTTCCTCACTTGTGATCTACTCTCATCAGTCATCCACAGATGGAGAACATTGGTTCAATGAAGGAAGGTTCATAGACACTGCTGGTATGCTGTTTGGCAGAAGTCCCAAATTTCAGCTATAATGTGATTTCTTGGGTGTAAAGTGTAGCCATCACTCTTTCCTTAAAAATTTTATTGTTGTGATCTTGACAAACATTAATAGCCCTTCCTGGACTTTCTTAATGTAAATCATGCTAGTGGCAATATTTTGAGTATGGGAATGTTGGGGTTTAATGGGGTGTTTCTAGAGTGCAATAGTTATTAAATCTGATATGTTATTGGATTAGGGCCTATGTCAATCAAGCTGTCTATCAAAGTGAGATTGCCTTCAGGATCTCTGCTCTGAAGCTTTCAAGAAAAGTGAAACTTAAGATTGGGAAAGAGGAATTTTATCTTTAGTTAACTTGTCCACTAAGACTGGAAGGAGGAATTTGTGGTTAAGCTATCAGTTAATCCCCATTTTCCAGCTACCAGAAAGGAAAACTTAACCTTAGAAGATTATATTATTTTTTTAAGCTTTTTATTTGCAAAACATATGCATGGGTAATTTTTCAACATTGACCCTTGCAAAGCTTTCTGTTACAAAATTTTCCCTCCTATCCCGCACCTCCTCCCTAGATGGCAGGAAATCTAATACATGTTAATTATGTTAAAATATTTGACAGATGGGGCAGCTAGGTGGCGAAGTGGATAGAGCACCAGCCCTGAAGTCAGGAGGACCTGAGTTCAAATCTGGTCTCAGACACTTAACATTCCCTAGCTGTGTGACCCTAGGCAAGTCACTTAACCCCAATTGCCTCAGCAAAAAGCAAAAAAAAAAAATATATTTGACAGATTTAATGTGTATGCATATTTATACAGTTAGAAGATTATATTATTTAAGTATGTTGTTGTTTAGTTGTTCTTAGTTGTATCCATCTATGTGACCCCTTTTTGAAGTTTTCTTCACAAAAACACTGAAGGTGGTTTGTCTTTTCCAGCTCATTTTACAGATGAGGAACTGAGGTAAATAGGGTTAAGTTGCACAGGGTCACACAGCTAGAAAATATCTGAGGGAAGCCAGGATGAATTTTTCTGATTCCAAGCCTACTGCTTTATCCTCTTAGTTGCCTTTTATTTAACTTATAATTAACTTTTACTTCAAGAAAAAAGGAGAACTTAGTAATCAGTAAACTAGGAGTCAGTTTCTTCAGCTGCCAGAAAGGGGAAGTTAATATTTAAAAAGAGTAATAATATGTGATTATTTTATTCCTACAGATATGTCTTATTCTAAATTATTTATTACTAAGTGATAAAATCTTATCAATCTGTAACCTAGACTTAAGAGAATATCTGTTAGTCTGGCTTGGCAGTTAGGACTATCTTTTCCTAAAGAAGGGAGTTTAATTCTACAATCAAACTAAAATCAAAGTAACCATTACTGATTTAAAGGTTATTCCTTTTCACGCCAACAATTGTCATGTTCATTTTGTCATCACTTTGCCAATCTGGGGGATATGAGACAGATCTGAGAGTTGTTTTCATTTATGTTTTCTCTTATTATTAGTAAGTTGAGACATTTTAGTTGATAGCTGGTATTTCTTCTTTTGAAAACTACCAGTTTGTATCATTTGACTATTGAGGAACAATTCTTGTTATCTATTTGAATCAATTACCTACATTTCTTAGATATCAAATCTTGATCAGATAAATCTATTGCAAAGATTCCCCCCGGTTAACTGTTTACTATATATTTTGAAAAAGTCATCTCAAATATTTGATATATTCTGTAGTTACTTTGATGAGTTTTGTTGAAATATAAAGAGTGACAGATGGTTTTCATGGGTTTATTTTATATCCTGCTACTTTGCTGAACTTATTGTTTGATTAATTTTTAATTGAATTATATAACCTCCAGAAAAATGATGGTTCTTCCATGACTTCTTATTTCAACTTTCTTTTCTTATTCTTATAGCTAGCATTTCTAGTACTGTATCAAATAAATGGTGATGACAATAGACAGTTTTGTTTTATCCTTGATTTTACTGAAAAAAGTATATAGCATAACTTCCTTACAGGCTTTAAATATATGCTATTACCATATTAAGAATTACAATTTTCTCTATGCTTTTTCGTAAGCATAAATAAGTATTATGTTTTAGCAAAAGCTTTTTCTGCATCTATTGAGATGATCATATGATTTTTAGTGTTTTCTCCCTAAATCTGGTTTATCATATTTGTAATTTTCCTGATATTGAACCAAGACTGCATTCTTGATACAAATCCAACCTCTGAACTATAATTTAAAAAGTCTTGGGGCAGCTAGGTGGCGCAGTGGATAGAGCACCAGCCCTGAAGT
>JAJPUD010001457.1:86835-202686 GCA_023553655.1 Myrmecobius fasciatus
TAGTAGTAGTAGTAGTAGTAGTAGTAGTAGTAGTAGTAGTAGTAGTAACTGGTATGTGCTATAGTCAGGAAACTGCTAAGGGATAGCTAATCCTGAGACTTGCTTTTGACACTCCACAACTACATGATAGATGTTAGATATGACCAATGCCTGAAATCAAACAGAATTTTTTTATTAATACTTTTTATTTGCAAAACATATGTATGGGTAATTCCTAAACATTAACCCTTACAAAGCTTTCTGTTACAAATTTTTCCCCCCTACTCGCCACCTCTCCCCTAGATGGCAGGATATCCACTACATGATAATTATGTTAGAATACTTAAGAAATCGAATATATGTATAGTTATTGCCACACATCATTTTTTGTGCAGGAGAAATCGTATCTACAAGATAAAGGAAATATAATGCAAGCAAACCTCAATAGAGAACATGAAAATGTTATGTTGTGGTCCACATTTCATATCCCTCTCTCTGGGTGTATATGGCTTTCTTCACTGAACAATTGGAAGTGGTTTGAAGCATCTCATTGTTGAAGAGAGCCATGTCCATCAGAATTGATCATCATATAATATTGTTGTTGCCGTATATAATGATCTCCTGGTTCTGCTCACTTCACTGAGCATCAGTTCTTGTAAGTCTCTCCAGGCCTCTCTGAAATTGTCCTGCTGGTCGTTTCTTACAGAGCAATAATATTCCATAACATTCATATACCAAAATTTATTCAGCCACTCTCCAATTGATGGGCATCCCTTCAGTTTCCAGTTTCTAGCCACTACAAAAAGGCTGCCACAAACATTCTTGCACATGTGGGGCCCTTTCCTTCTTTTATGATTTCTTTGGGATATAAACCCAATAGAAACACTGCTGGGTCAAAGGGTATGCACAGTTTGATAATTTTTTGAGCATAGTTTCAGATCGTTCTCCAGAATGGTTGGATCCATTCACAGTTCCACCAACAATGCATCAGTGTCCCAGCCTTCCCACATCCCCTCCAACACCTGTTGTTATCCTTTCCTGTCATTTTAGCCAATCTGACAGGTGTGTAGTGGTACCTCAGAGTTGTCTTAATTTGCATTTCTCTGATCAATAGTGGAAATCAAACACAATTAAAGGAGTTTTTCCCCCTGTTATAATATATGTCCTACTTTTTCCTTTTATAGCAAATTTTTATAATAAAGAAGTTTTATAAGTACAATACTAAATCTATTAAATACTGTGATGTTGATTGATACTGGAACGTATCTAGATTACTATAATAAAATGCAAAAATGAACTTTAACCTGTATTTGTAGTCAAATTATAATATAGGGATGATATCCTTCTTAGAAATGACTAGACAAAGTAATAAAACAAATATGTAAAAAGTTTTCTAAATAAATGGAATAGTAAATTTTGAGAAAGCAACAGGATTAGATTGTTTTCTCTAAGAATTATATGCAGATGTATATGATTGGCTTCCAAATTTATTCATTATGAGAATTCAGGTTTTGAGCATGTTTTAGTAATAAGTTCTCAAAACTGGATTAATTTACACATAAATTATATTGATCTGTTTGATAATATTAAATGAAATGAGAGTTTATTTTATGGCTAGATCTTCATGAATTTTAAAACAGCAAATGATGGGGCAGCTAGGTGGCGCAGTGGATAGAGCACCAACCCTGAAGTCAGGAGGACCTGAGTTCAAATTTGGTCTCAGACACTTAACCTTTCCTGGGCAAGTCACTTAACCCCAATTGCCTCAGCAAAAAGCAAAAAAACAAAAAACAGCAAATAATATATAAAATGAAATTCTCTGAAGTTTCAAAATTTGAAGAACCAAATTTAAGTGATTGTACTAAATCATATCAAGTCAGAATTATCTAGGAATCTCTAGATATGGAACCAGAGAAACAGAACCCTATTCAGAGCTGTCTTGAGAATAAAACCCAAGAAAAGGTATCTAGGGACCAGATAATTACATAAGACATCTGGGACTCAAAATGTGCTGATTAAATGAATATTGAGAATTGGTTACTAGGATATAAGAAGACAATGTTACTTAACATTGGTGATGATTATTATATTGTTTTGCATGGTTTACGTTGCAGTTTTCTTGGTTACCGTGGGTACATGTACATCTTCCTTCTTTAAACTAGTCCATTGTAAGATAAGTAGTTTTATCTATAATGTGAATGATTATGAATTTATGAAAAACCTTATTATATTGTTTGAACCCAGCCCTTTGTGGTTAAGAAAGTGGACCGTCTCTATGTGCTATTTAGAGATCCTTAATGAAGGACATATGTTATTCTGACCAGAAACTCAAATCCAAAGATTGATACAAGTAGTTTTCTCTAAGGGTCCCTAGTGACTACTCCCACAATTACCAAAAGTTGTGAGTTTGTATTCCTAGATCATCTGGAGAAAGCTCCTCCTCCTGAGTGAATGATAGAACACTTCAGGGATCTATTATGGACTCAGGAGCAGCTGACACCAGACAAGACAGTTGTTCCAAGATTCCAGATGAGGGCTGATATAGTGTCCTAGCTTTGTTTTGTTTTTTTCCCCCTCTTCTATTCCTTTTTGTTATATGCCCAACCAGAAAGGCATTTTTACAACTACATTCTTGGTCCCCCTTTCTTTTTTCTTGCAAACAAGAACTAGTCACCCCAAGATCTTGTCCAGGCTCAAATGGCCTCTCATGGCATCTTGGCTTATACCTACCTTTATTGGCCAGAAGGGTAGGGTTTCCTTCAGACCTCCTTCCTTTGGCTAAAAGGGGAAGGAAAATATCAAGATACTAGGAGATATCCCATTTTTCAGAGCTAAGACCCAGCAAAAAATAATTCTTTGTACTTACTCTCTAAATGAACACTGCTGCTACTAAATCACAGAATTGATGGTCCCTGAACTTAGGCAAGCATCTAAGCCTTGCTATGAATGGACTTTTTGACACTAGACAATCTTGTCTCCCTGTTGCTGTTGTGCCTTGTTGCTGCTATAAGACATCGTTTGACATCTTTGTCTAGCTACAAGTATATAAATCAAGGCTCAGTCCCACTACTTTGGGTCATCCCACTAGAACCAGCACCCTGGCACATGTGTCTGATCTACTTCCTTTCTTGTAAACCGTTTCCCTCTCTTTGAAATTAAACTTCTGCTTGATTTCTGACTCTGTTGTTTCAAGCCTGTTTCATTTGGCTCTTGGCACCCACAGCTTAGAGGTCAATTCAGTCTAGTTGACATAATTATTTCCATTTATTAATATTATAAGTTTTTTTCCTGAGGCAATTGAGGTTAAATGACTTGCCCAGGGTCACACAGCTAGGGAAAGTTAAGTGTCTGAGACCAGATTTGAACCCAGGTCCTCCTGACTTCAGGGCTGGTACTCTATCCACTGTGCCACCTAGCTGCCCCTAATATTATAAGTTTTACCAAGCACTTTGCTCACAACTTTTCCTCTATTGACTCCATTTTGTAGATAAGGGAAGGGAATAAACATTTATTAAGTATCTAATACCACACACTGTGCTAAGCACTTTACAAGTATCTCATTTGATCCTTCTAACAGTTCTTAAAGATAGGTATTATTATTATCCCCATTTTGCAGATGAGGAAACTGAGGCAAATAGAGGTCAAGTTTATTGCTCAGGTTCAAACAATTTTAGATTATATTAAAGATTCTGTTTGCACACATATTTATGTTCAATTCTAGCACAATCTTTTGGTGGTAAGGTGGAACAAAAGAAAGTTTATGCTCTTATTACTACTTATTCTGCTTATTAGTCAGGTTTAGAGACAGGTCTTTCTTTTTCTAGTCCCTTCTAGTTTCCTCCTTCCTTTAGGTAAAGGGGGGTAGAGTTTAGTTTCCTGAACCCTAACTCACACCCTTAACAGCACTGTGGCTCCAACAATCTCTTTCTTCTAGGGGAAATCTAAGTGAGACTTGAATTTAAATCATAAGGTTTTGCTTATTGAGAGTTATAGGATCATTTACAAAAACTAAGCTGTAGCTCTATAGCACTCAAGGGAGTTCTTTTATCCCCCAAACAATTCGCTCTGTGAAATATAAGAAATATCTCACGGCTAACCTCCCTAAACACATTCTAACCCAAGTATAGGTTCACAGACAATAAGGAGAAGCTTGTATATAAAAAGCAAACCAGACTTCCAAAAATACCATTAGTAAGAATGGGGAGGGGGTGGAGGTGGGGAAAGAAAGTAGGGAACTTGGATTTTTGTCTAATGCCTTCCAAATAGACAGAATGGAGGAACTCCAGTCTGGGTTCCACAATTTGAGAGCATTTACCAAGCTTGGGGTTCTCCTACTGGTTCAATCACTGTTGTTTTTGTTTTCTGTAGTTGAAGCTTCTCTGCTTTATGGACACTATCACATTACCTTCCTGTCACAATCTCTTTGAGCAATTCCTTTCCTCTGATTTACTTCCCTACAGACAAGTACATGGTGTCTTATACCTACTTGGTCTCTAGCTATTGCAAGATCTGTACTGTACTCCTAAATCTTCCCAAATCATTTCATGTCTTCTTCTAATCTAAGGGCAAGGGTGGAGATGAACCACTTTTCTCAAGGTACTTTGCCATTATTCACAATATTTGTTCTTTGGGGTCTTCAGAAGTTGTCCCAAAGCAATTGAGATATACTAGAAATCTCCATCTTGCTTAAAATTTTTCAGTAGGATATTTCTTTAAACTATAATGCTGACTTTTTCATTTTAAGTTGTACTAAATTAAAATAGACTGGTTTTGCTTACTGTATAAAAAATTCATAATCCTATTCATGCATTTAAAGCACAATTGCTTATTTAGGCTTTTTTGGCATTAATTTTAAACGACCATCTTGTTTTAACTACACATTGATCATAATAGCATATTAGTATTTAGTAAAGATCTCTTTGTTCAATGATCCTTTGGTTACTAATATCAAATAAAGCATAAAACAGGCATATGTCCACAAAGGTGTTCAGTATAGAGTCCATAATGAAGAGAGGTATCCTATAGATGGTAAGGTCCTCCAGATGGCCCAGTTTTTGCTGACATTGTGCTGATTGCATCACACTCTGGAACACCACAAAGACTCATAATCACTCAGAAGAGTCTGGCCTAATTATCCACAAAGGAAAAAAAATTAGGGTGAAAAATGTCTGTTGTTCAGACCATGATATGAAGTAGGATGAACAACTTTTAGAGAACATCATTGGTACCTGTATCTGGAGCAAACACCGACAATGCACAGTGACCTTGTCCTAGAAGTAAAGAACAGGCTTGAGAAATCATACAATTCTTTTAATGACTCCAAGTTTCTCTCTCAAGCAAAGGCTACTCTTTTTTTTACATCAAAACACTTCTATTACTGTTGTATGCTAATGAGTCATGGAATATCTCCATGTCTGACAAATTGAAGATGAGATTCACTCAAAGAGTGCAAGGAGGACCTGAGCAAGCTACATCCCAATCCAATAAAAGATTAAGCATAGTAAGCAGTATAAAAGATGCTACCAGAAAAATCTACAACTATTAAAAAAATGGACCAATCATATAGGAAGAATGAAGGATAAATAATAGATAACTTGCATACTAGTATTGATTGGATTCTGATTGTAGCCCTAAGCCCACTCCAGCCCAAACCTGCCCCCATCTCAAATCTGACAGAAGTAATGAATAGTGGATCTCACTAGAGCAATGAGATCAGCATATTCTGTAACTACATCATCATGTTACCACGTGATAGACATCAGCCAATAAGAAAAGAGCCCTAACAGGATGCAAAATAGGACAATGGATTGCAAACCTCAATAAATCTTTCCCTCAACATGGCTCCTTTGCAATTTCCTCTCTTTGCTGTTGTTGGATGAGCCTATGTTACTTATAATATCATTACCATACATGTTCCTAAGTGGGCTTTTCTGTATGCATTCTGGGTAACTTTATGCATAGTTCCACCAAAACTTTAAGACCTCCCTATGCTAGCAAACTCCTCCTATAACCTTAAAATTTACATATCTGTGATATAGTCAGCATCATTTACTCTATAAGAATCCTTGTCTTTGGTGGGCTGCTGGCTCCTTCAGGGAATTTAGTCTGCCCACTGAGTACATAGATTTCATTAAAATGCCTTTGCTTGGGTTGGAAACTATCTGAGTCTGAATTTTTCTATATATTACTGACAAAACCCATCAGCAAGAGATAGAGAAATTCCATTTAAAATAACTGTAGACAAAGTAAAACATTTGAGGGTCTAATGGCCAAGACAAACTCAAGAACTTTATGAACACAATTACAAAACACTTCTCGAAAAAATAAAATCAGATCTAAACAATTGGAAAAATATAAATTGCTCATGGCTAGGCTGAGCTAATATAATAAAATTACAATTCTGTCTAAATTGGTCTACTTGTTCAATGCCATGCCAATGAAACTTCCAAAAATTATTTCATAGAACTAGAAAAAATAATAACAAAATTCATCTGGAAGAACAAAAGGTCAAGAATATCAAGGAAATTAATGAAAAAAAATACAAAGGATGATGGCTCAGCAGTACCAAACTGTATCATATTGCAGCAGTCATCAAAACCATTTGGTACTGGCTAAGAAATGGAATGGTAGATCAGTGGAATAGAATAGATACACATGAAACAATAATCAAGGCCCATAGTAATCTAGTATTTGATAAACGCCCAAACTCCAGTTTCTAGGATATGAACTCATTATTTGATAAAAGTTGCTGGGAAAACTGGAAAATAATATGTCAGAAACTTGGCATAGACCTACATCTCATGTCCCATACCAGAATAAGGTAAAAATGGGTACTTGATTTGGATATAAAGGATGATACCATAAACAAATTAGGAGAGCAAAGGATAATTCACCTATTAGATTTTTGGAGAAGGAGGAATTTATGACCAAAGAACCAAAGAACATGATGAAAGGCAAAATGGACAACTTTGATTACATTAAATTAAAAAGATTTTGCATAAACAAAGCCAACAGAAACAACATTAAAAGGGAAGCTACCAATATTTCTGATAAAGGTCTCATTTCTAAAATATATAAAGAACTGTGTCAAATTTACAAGAATACAAGTCATTCCCCAATTGATAAATAGTCAAAAGATATGAACAGACAATTTTCAGATGGCTAATTAAAGTCATATGTAGTCATATGAAAAAATTCCCTAAATCACTACTGATCAGAAAAATGCAAATTAACACAACTCTGAGGTACCACCTCATAGCTCTCAGATTGGCTAAAATGGCAGGAAAACATAATGATAAATGTTGGAGGGGATGAGACACTAATGCATTGCTGGTAGAGTTGTGCAATCTGGAACTATGCCCACAGGCCTATCAAACTGTGCGTGCCCTTTGATGCCATTACCGGATCTCTATCCCAAGGAAGTCATAAAGAAGGGAAAAGGACCCATGTGTGCAAACATGTTTGTAGCAGCTCTTTGTGTGGAAAATAAGCTGTTCATCAGTTCAGGAATGGCTGAATAAGTTGTGGTATATGAAGATAATGGAATATTATTTTTCTATAAAAAATGATGAACAAGCTTATTTTAGAAAGCCTGAAAGATTTACATGAATGGATGCTAAGCAAAACAAGCAGAACCAGGAATACATTGTACATAATAACAGCAAGAATGTGTGATGATTAACTATGAAAGACTTTGTTCTTTTCAGGGAGTCAGTAATCCAAAGCAATCTCAATAGACTGGACAAAAAATACCATCTGCATCGAAAAAAAGAACTATGGAGATTGAATGTAAAACAATACATGCTATGTTCACTTATTTTTTTCTGTTTTTTTTCTCTCCCATGGTTTTTCCCTTTTTCTCTAATTTTTCTCTTCCAACATGATTTATAAAGCAATGTGTATTAAAAATAAATACATTTTTAAAAAGTAAAACAAAACAAAATGTCTTTACTTGGTTTGGGTCTGAATCTGAATTCTTTCAGAAGTGACTCTATGACACATAGCAAATGCCTCAACACTGGTATTTGTGCAATATCAAGAGAATTCAAGGGGCAGTCTCAAGGCCCTGAAGTGAAGGAAGTGTTCCAGGGCTCTCAAATGTTATTCCACCAGAAAATTCTCATTTGTTCTACTACAGTCAGAGTCAGAGAATCAATAAACATTTATTAAGGACTTGCTATATGCCAGGCATTGTTCTAAGAGCTGGGAGTCAAAGAAAAGAATAAGACAGTCTTTCCCACAAAGAGCTCACAATTTAACCAGGGAAGGGAGTAAAAGGAGGGAAAGATGAGGAGGGATTGACCACACATAAAAAAAAGCTGAAAGGGGTGTAGAGAAGTTACCTTGTATGCTGAAATCCAGTGGCTAAGAAAAGAAATGATCTGAGGAGGTGAGAGTTAAAGATGATTTCATCTTGCAGAATGATGAGTTTCTGGGGATCATGAAACCATCAAAATAGAAAATGTTGAGTGGGGCAAATTACCTGAGAGCCCTTCTTAAAAAATGGAGAATAATAATAATAAATTAAATAAATAATGGAAAATAATTGGGGAATTCTCCAAGGTCTAGTCTCTATCTTCTTCAAAAAGAGGAAGGAAGAGAACTGATTTAGTCTCAGAGAATGATGAATTTCTGGGAGGGAAAGGAGAAAAAATAAAAAGAAATCTTTGAACATAGAGTGCTATTGGATATAGTGTTTCTGTCTTCATCTCCCACAATTAGTCATTTGTCCAGTCTTGTCATTTCTACCTTCACAATCTCTCTTGCATCTGAGCCCTTTATTAGTTCAGGCTTGATCACTTAGAATATTGCAATAGCTTTCTCAATGGTTTCCCTGCTTCCCACATCACCCTACATGCTGCTGCCTCTCTAACCATATGACTTTCCTAATTAATTGACTTCTCTCAAAGATCAAATATAAACTCCTCTCTTTGGCATGTAAAGCCCTCCACAACCTATCTTTCTAGACTTATTGGACATTGTTCCCTCTCTCATACTTTCCCATTCAATCAGGCCACTCTGTTCTCTTACAATAGTCCAACTCCCATTGTCATGTCTTTCAGCATGTATTCCCCATACCTAGAAAGCATCCCTTCCTCATATTTGCTTCATTTAATCATTCTTTTCTTTCAAGATATAGCTCAAGCACTATCTTCTGTATGAAATCTTTCCTAATCCTTTAAACTATCAGTTATATCCTACTTAGACTATGATTTAACTGTTTTTTGTTCTCTTTATATTTATTCTATAAATACTTATATATATATATGTATATATATATATATATACATATATATATATATCACAGTCTCCCCACTAGAATGTGAGATTTTTGCTAGTAGAAATTATTTCATTGATTACACTTGTATCCCCAACTTCTAGTATAGTGCCTAATAGAGAGTAATAGATAAATTGGTTGATTGATTAATTGATCAAGGGCTAGCCTAGTTAAGTTCAGAGAGGTTCATACTACAGAATTAACCATAAGATGATATTAGAAACTGGTTCTAATACCAGCATTCTCTTAGTTCAGGTTTGATGTCAGAACAAAATGAAGCACTAAGAAATCATTAAACAGTAAGTAAAAAAAAGATTGTCTTTGCCCTAACATAGTATGGATATGCAGTAAGGATGCAGTAATAATCAGCTTCTCTTTATACACCTCTTATCTGCATATGGACACACATCTCCAACATCTGGTCATCAGGACAGTATGTGGTGAAGGCTATCCTAATTTGCATAGTTGTCAGAAATCTGTCAAATCTTACTGGCCCAGACTCCATGTAATCAGGACTTTTATGCTCTTAGATGAGCAGGGAAGAAGCTAGGACCTATCAGGTTCCAGGGACAGCTTTGTCTCCTTTTAGGGAAAGCTTATCCCATTTGGAGGGAAGGAGGAGCCTGGGCTTTTCCCATATTGTTCATTGGGATAGTGAAGTTGCATCAGGGAATGAGAGCATTATTCTCTTTCTTCTTTTCTTTTCTCTTCAACACATACACACACACACAAATTCACTCAAAGGGGTAGAGTGGATATACTTGAAGTCAGGAAGATCTGAAATCAAATTCTGCTTCAGACACTAGCTGTGTGACCTTAAGCAAGTCATAGTTTCTCTCTGCCTTCATTTTCTTATTTGTAAAATGAAAGTTAGGACTAATGAATAAAACAATGATCCAGTGTTATTATTTGTTAAAAGCTAGAATAATACTATAGTAAGGATAAAGTGTAACTTAATGAAAATTTGAATTCTCCTATGATATTTAGTCAAAGCCAAGAGGATCCTATGATCCTATGAAAATATTTTCAGCTTTAAATAAGGGGGTTCTGAGCCCTCTTGAGCTCCATTTCCATAAAGGAAAAAGTAAAACATGATATTATTTGATCCATCTGCTCTTCATTTTCCTTTCTACAGTATTCCTTCAAATAACTCAATTGTTCAAATTTAAGCAAGCAGATTAAAATGAAAGTTAAAAGTTCGTAACCATTTTTTAATTTTTCTCTTGTTGCTTTCCTTTTCCCCAGTGTATGGGAGGTTTGAGTGTGACAAGTACCTCTCCCAAATTGTGGCAGGATAACATAGTGAAAGAGAAAGAGAGACAGAAACAGAGAGACAGAGAGAGACAGAGAGAGGCAGAGGCAGAGACAGTGAGACAGAGACAGACAGAGACAGACAGACAAAGACACACAGAGAGAGAGAGACAGGAGAGATAGAGATACAGACAGACAGGCAGATAGAGAAAGAGACAGAGAGAGAGAGAGAGAGAAAGAGAGAGAGAGAGAGAGAGAGAGAGAGAGAGAGAGAGAGATGATTTTTTTCTTTCTCAATTCAATAACCACAAAAAAATAAACCTTTCTGATATAGTTTTTGTGGTTCATTGGTTTTAGTCCTTTTTCTTCTGAGCGTGTAGAACTTAAAACTCTAACTTAGTAATTAGCTAGGCTCAGACAGTTGAAATTTAAGTAGCTTTGAGAAGGGGAGGTTGGGGGGGAGGGATGAGGAGTGATTCTTTAAAGAGACATAACTTAAAACCTTTAGCTTACATGCATATTTTTAAAGACCTTATAAAAATCCCTTTTCTCCTGATTACCTTTTCCTAAAATTATTTTCTTCTGTCTTCAGAATATAAGAACAGACCCTTAGAATACACATAAAAACTCTTGATAGATGATTCCTAGCACATTCAGTCCAGTGTGTAAATGATCCTGCCAAGAAGAAAAGTTAGCTTGTCTGTTCACTCTAACCTTTTAAATAAAATTCTAAGAAATACTAACCTTTCAATATTTCCCTCACAGAGCCCTTTGCCCTCAGGCAAACCATGATCACATTATAAATTCTGAAAAAATATATTGGTGATCATGATAAGTTGAGTCACTAAATGTTAAGAAGCCTAATTTAGTTTTCCATAGAAACAATTTGTGAAGACTAGATCTGCCAGAGCTACAAAAAAACCTCTTTTAAGGTAACCAAGAAAGTAAATAGCTTGTATCCTAAAGCTGTGAACATGAGTATTGTACTATTATGAAGTTGGTATAGTTTTTTGGGGGGTGTTGTAGTGGAAGGGCCCCCAACCCTTTAAGCCCTTCTGTAAGAGCCCCATTGATAGAGCGGATCTTCCCAGGACTGGCACCAAAGGACAGAAGGAGGTTCCTTCTATAGTATTTTTCCTGTTTTTTCCCAGTCCCCCCTCAGCATCCAATAATCCCTTGTTCCCACTATTGATATGTTTCTAGCCTCAGCTAAGTTTACATGTTGTGAGTTTTACTCCCAATTGGCTGCTTTCTGACAACAATTAGATAATCTAACAAAAGCTTTTTTGCTAAGCTAACAGGAATAGAGATGAACATCAGAATATTTCCCTGGGTCTTTCCTCCTATCTGATCCTTCTAACCATTAAGAAAAAAAAGTATGTCTTTGTAGAGATTTTACCCTTATCTTTATTTGCCTCAGGAGAGTGACTGAGCCTTAGATCACATGTGAATTATAGATCTACAACTGGAAGGACCTTAGAGATTATATAGTTCAACCCCCTAATTCTATATATTGTTTATATAATCCTGGAAACCTCTGGCATGAAGAAATACATACTAGAAAATGAAGTACTGATAACCTGAAGAAACGATTTGCAGAGACCTATGGTCAAAAAAGTCAAAAAAGTGTGTGTGTGTGTGTGTGTGTGTGTGTGTGTGTGTGTGATTGTCTCTTTAAAAGAGTTCTTTTTCTCTTCTTGCCTAAATGTACAAAGGCAAAAAAAAGTACAGTTTGTTTATAGGGCAGGGCAGTGGTTGGTATGGAATATTCCCTTCTCAAAGTCTCTGGGAAATAGAGTATTCCCTCTCCAAATTCCCTAACTCCCTTTGTTCTGTCTAGGGAGTGGGAGAAGAAACTCAGACTAATCACCCTGCATTCCTACACTCCCCTTTTTATGTTACTTTTATCTTGGTACTAACTAGGTGCATTGCAGACTGGGGATATAAGGATAAGGAGAAAGAAACAGACTAAACTTCAAATCAAGCCCTATTCATTTCAACTGGGAATTCAGTGCTGCCCTTAGCTTGATGGATAGGCTGGGGACAGGCCCCAAGCCTTGTTAAAACCTCCCTTTTCTCACTTTTTTCACAGCTTCTCAAAGCTTTTTAATGCCTTCCTTCAATGGGGAGCTCCAATAAGCAGAATCTTTACACTCCTGTACAAAGATAACTTGCTTTTCTCTGGCCTTGGCTCTTGACTCCCCTAACCCTTTGAAGGAGAATCCTTACTGTAATCTTTCAAATCCTAAGAATGGTGTGGTTCCCTCAGTGGTTCCAATTGTGCCTGGAAGTCCAGAGGTCTGAGATAGACCTGTAAATCCTACACTTACCATTTTTCTTCAACTCTATTTCTTCCAAGTTAGTCAAAACAGGGGCTTTATATTTTAAAGAAACAGCATTTCTTTTTCTCCTTGGCTTGGAGGAGATGCTTTCACAAAAGAGAATGTTGGATAAAATTCCTCCATGTTTTAAGGGTTTTGAATTGAGTGATTGTACAGAAATATGAACAGTTCAAATTCAGTTTCAAATTCAATTTAAATTTTTAAGACTAAGAGAAATGGAAGGAACACTTAATGGTCATTATCATCATGGGAATTAATCAAGGATGTGCTGATAAATGTTTAACAACTGGCTTTCTAGGTAAAATGTATACATGATACACCTTAAGTTTATTCTGCATCATTAACTTTTTCCATCTCTTTCTTAAGTTTAGACAGCACAATAATAAAGCAAATCAATATTTGAAGTGAAAATGCTCATACTGAAAATTTAACAATCAGTTTGAGCCAGTATGAACTGGCTTCAGCATACACCTTGTGTTAATTCTTAAGGATACTACCTGTGTTGTGATGAATGAGATTGTGATTGAGCATGATAAAAGAGATAATAATGACACTTTCTCTCTTCCCCTTTTCTTTCTACTCCACTTCTACAGGGCCTGAGTTTTTGGTTCATATCATTGTTCCTTAAAGTTACATTAATTTACCTTAAATTAGTTTGAATCTCTTGATTCCATAAGGTGACCCATCATATCTACTTCTGATCTGTTTGTTTTATTGTTAGTTAATGGTAAGTTGCAAAAAGAGAAAGAAACAGTGGGATATCTATGTCCATATCTCTATCTATATATCTATCTACCATCTATCTATCTAGAGAGGAGACAAGAAGGCAGCACAAATTTTGCTAGAGTGATCTTGTTCAAGGTTCAGGAGTCAAATGAGAAAAAAAAATGATTTTAGTATGCTATTTCCAAAAAAAATTCCTAAAATTGTATAAGTAAGGGCTCTTCCTTAGGAGCTTAAAGTAGCATTCTGGTGGGATGGGGGTGAGGTTATTATGATCATGCTGGCTTTTCCAATGTATTCCCTGCAAACATGCAGAGGGAATCCCTCTATAACTTTAGGACTAAAGACAGTGCCCAGAGAGTAGAACATATCTCAGGAGAGAAGGAAAGTGGGTAGATGAAGGTTTTTGATACCCACATTCCAAGGGTGAGGACTGGATGAGAGGAAGAAAAGTTTATGCTTTTTCCTCTTATAGCATCTCAAAAGTTTAACTTTTTCTAACTTGAACAAGAAATTTTTACCTGCTACATATAGATGAGAAAACTGAGGATAGTGAGATTAAATAAACTTTCAAAAGTCATAGAGAGTATTGACCTGACACAAGATTTGATGCTAGGGCCAATATTCTTTTCACTGTGGGACAACACTACCCATCACAAAGTTAGTGTCACTATAAACCCATAGGAAAGTATTTGGGGAGGAAACACATGTGGCCCCTTTCAATACCATTCAAAGAACAGAGAGAAAGTAGGCACCCTCATTACTTATGCAGCTAGCCAGTCTTGATGTTAAATATATGTGTAGTTGCTAGGTTTTATAATTAGCACTAAAAATAATGTGTCCTAATATCACATTAATGTTTCTTCCTTTTGTCTTATAGGCAGTCATCTGAGTCTTTTGTGTATAGTTGACTCAATATTCCTGGAGGGAGCAACAAATGAGAGTTTCTCCAACCATCCCTCATTCCAGGTGACTGCTCTTACTTTCACTTTTGCAATTAGTTAAATCTTTAGCAGTAGCATGCAAAAACAGCACTTTAATTTTTATTTACTACCAAAGAATTTAATACATAGGATGCTATCAAGGATTTCTTTTAGGGTATCTTGAATAACAAGATATATTCCTCAATCTGATCAAGTTAGATTGTTGAAATTATTTTCCTGCAGCCTACCGTATGGATGGAAATCAGGAGCCCTTGGGATGTTAAACTATTTAAAAATGAATGTGGCACATGTAACCATAGCAAGTGATTATATCAATTTTAAATGGACTTTGCCCTAAGAAAAATAAAAAGCCAAGTTTGGGAGGTGGAGTTCTTTCATTTATCAGAACCCAAGTGAATTGAGCTTGATTGAAGTAAGCGCATTTGGCTGTGTTGCTCTATGTAATGCTGACTTGTTGGAACTATTTGAGTGGACCCAGCTGTAAATCTAAGAATCCCCCCTGGATACGTTCTCTTCCCAGATGCCAAAAATACCTCCTCTTTGAGAATCTGGGGGAATAATTCTGTTCCAACAATAGGACATTCTTCATTCTTGCAGGTTTTATTTTTTCAATGAATAGAAATGGTGTTGGGGGTTAGCCTTTGCCACATGGCACAGCCCAGAGCAAGGACAAAGTACTAACCTCGTTAGCAGGACAGCAATTTGATCCAGAATCCGAAAAAGAAAATTGTTCCATGGTGCTCTCTAAACACAGCACCCTTGTACCTCAACTACGTCTTGCAGTGGGGGTAGGGGGAGGTCTTTGTTTGAAGGGGAAGGGAGGAAAAAAATGGTGGATGAATCCTGGAAACTGACTTCTTGAATTCTATTTCTTCCATCTGACGGCATCATTTAACCAGTGCTTTCAAAAACCCTACCTCAGGAACTTTCCCACATAGCCTGGATTACAGCAATATGAATTACATTATGTGTACATCTATCCATTTTCCATACATTAGGTTGTATATTGCTGTAGACTGCTGTGTAGTCATAACTGCATGTGAAACTACAGCACTCCTTGATTTTGCTTGCAGCATGTTTTCTGCAGTTCTCCCACAAAAAGCTTGTAAAAACAGATCTCTCACACTTATTTTGGCTTTAGACTTAGTTTTAAAGCTCTTCTTGATTCAATTTGAAAAACTGTGAGAGTTCAGATTGAAACAAACAAACAAACAAAAAACCCACTCTTTTTCTGATGTTGACTTTCAAATTGTCTGGAGGGCACTGGAGAATAAATGGTGTATGTTTATATCTTCTTGTTTGGATCTCTCCCCCTACCTCCTTTTTGATAGGAAATTTTTAACTGAGACAAAGAAACCAAGGAAGTCCCTTAAAGTGAATCTCATGTGGCTACTCCAAAGGAAAATAGTACTGAAGAAAAACACAAACAATACTTCAGTTCCTACATATTAATTATGTCTATTTGAAATTATTAGTAATTCATCCTGCCCTGAACATGCAGCCATTAAATAAAAACTACAAAGCCTCGACAGACTTAAACTATTTAATCTGTGGATCACAGCTGAGATGAGGTGTCTATGAAGCCCAGGCAAGTTGTGGAAATAGGGTCTCTTCTGACTGACTGTTGACTAGAGACCTTGAATCTTTCCAGCAACACAGGCAAAATAAATACCTGCCAGCCATGGAAAGAACTTTGTGTTTTCAAAAACATGCCTTTTAAGAAGCAGAAGCATTGATGTAAGGTATTGTGCTAGCTGCTGGGAGAAACAAAAATAATAATGTCCTTGCCCTAAGGAGTTTATGTCTGAATGGAGAGAAGGGTGTAGAATGTAACATATACACACTTTTTAAAAAAATTCATAAAACTATTATATTTCACTTCAAATAAAAGCCAGTGAGATCTTTTAAAACTGAAAATCTCAACCAAGAATCCTCATTCCTCAGTGGTGCACTACTAATTTCCTTATTATAGCCAGAGGAAACAATTTCCTGCATAAATCTGGATGCCTGTGATTTTGATGAGCCTCTATTCCCAAATCTTTGCTGTGCCTTTTTGTCTTTTGTGAACTAGAACAACCTCTTCTGACTGGGAGACTGATCACCTGGGTTGTAGTTACAGCCCCCCCTACTTGCTCACTGTATTAACTTGAGCAAGTTATTTTTAACTTCACAGTTGTAATCATAGCCCCCTTCCCCACGGCTCACTGTTTTAACTTGAGCAAGTTATTTTTAACTTCATAGACCATTTCTAACTGCAATATTCTCTCTCTTGATGAAGCCCTTTGAAAGACAAATAAACAGTCCTTAATCTTCCTTGTGTAAGTTTTTATACAATAATAGTGTATAATACTGCTCTTAACAAAGAGCATGATTTCCTGAAACATTCAGGAAGCAGAAATAACATAAGAGATATAAGGATATATCCCCCAGATTATAGATTCTCTTTCTTCTTGCCCGAAATTTAAAAAGTACTTATTTTTTATATTATTTTCTTTTTAAATTTTGAGTTTCAAATTTTCTCTCTATTGCTTCTACCTTTTGCAAAGTCAAACAAAAAGATATTATTTATGTGAAATCATGAAAAATACTCAATATTCATTAAATTGTAAAAAAGTAAATAAATAAATGAAGTGAGAAACAATTACATTTCAATTTGTACACAGAATTCATCAGTTCTCTCTGTAGAGATGGATAGCATTTTTTTTTCTTCAGGAGTCCTTTGGAATTGTTTTGGATCATTGTGTTGATCAAAATAACTGTCTTTCATAGTTGATCACTTTTAACTAGTAACATGACTGTTACTGTGCATAATGATTCTTCTCATTGCACTTAGCATCAATTCATATAGGCCTTATCAAGGTTTTGTTTTTTTTTTCCTGAAACCCCTCCGCCCCCTTATAGTACAATAGTACTTTATCATAATCATATGTTTGCCCATTCTTCAATTTATAAGCATACCCTCAATTTCTAATTCTTTGCCACCATAAAGAGAGTTGCTATAAATATTTTTACATGTATATGTCCTTTTCCTTTTCCTTTGAATTAGTAGAATTAGTAGTGGCGTTGCTGGGTTAAAGAGTTTGCACTGCACAGTTATATAGTTTTTTGGGTGGTTGTTAGTTGTTCTCTAGAATTGTTGGACCAGTTCACTACTCCACTAACAATATATTTAATTTTTCTCACCTCATCCAGGGTTTGTCATTTCTAGTAGGTGTGAAGTGGCACCTCAGGGTTTTTTAATTTGCCTTTATATGTATATATCTATATATGTGTATACTATACATATATATTATATAGTTATTTAGAGCATTTTTTCAATACAACTACAGATAACTTTAATTTCTTGTTCTGAAAACTGCCTTCATATGCTTTGACTATTGGCGAATGGCTTTTTTTAAAAAATAAATTTGATTCAATTCCCTATATATTTGAGAATTGAAGCCTTCATTAGAGAAGTTTGCTGAAATTTTTTAAAAATTACTTTATTTTCTAGGGTTGCTTTTAGCAAAATGTAGTTTTCCTGATTCTCTCTTTTTATTAAGTCTATTTTTGCTTTTGTTTTGTCTGAGGTCATAGTTGCTACTCCTATTTTTTTTTTAACTTTAGCTGAAGCATAACAGATTCTGCTCCAGCCCCTTTGTTTAAACTGTGTTTTTCTGTTCCAAATGTGTCTCTTACATACAACACATTTTTTGATTTTGTTTTCTAATCCATTCTGCTATCTGCTTCTATTTTATGGGTTAGCTCATTCCATTCACATCCACAGTTATGATTTCTAACTATGTACATTCCTCTATCCTATTTCTTCTGCTTATCTTCTCTCTTTTTATCCTATATCTCCTTAGTCTGTTTTGCTTCTGACCACTGCCTCTCTTAATCGGTCCCACCTTTGTGTTAAAAAGTGAACTTTTTAACCTCTTTTTTTCCATTTGGCCAGTTCTCCTTTAAGAAGCTCTTTTCATAGGCCTGGAGAGACTTACATGAACTGATGCTAAGTGAAGTGAGTAGAATCAAGAGAACATTGTATATACCAACAACAAGATTATGTAATGATTAATTCTGATAGACATGGCTCTTTTCAACAATGAGATGATTCAGACTAGTTCCAATGGTCTTGTGATGGAGAAATCCATCTGCACCCAGAGAGAAGATTGTGGGGACTGAGTATGGATCACAACCCAGCATTTTAATTTTTTGCAGAAGGCAAAGGAGGTAGGAATACATTGCATTTTGTTTTCTTTCTCATTTTTTCTCCTTTTTGATCTGATTTTTTTTGTGTAGCATGATAATTGTGGAAATATGTATAAAAGAATTGTACAATTTTAACATATATTCTATGGAAGGGGTGGGGGAAGGGAGGAAGAAAAAATTTGGAATACAAGGTTTTACAAGGATGAATGTTGAAAACTAGGCATATATTTTGAAAATAAAAAACTTTTTAAAAAAAAGTTATTTTCTTCACTGAAATTTTGTGCCTTTTTAAAAAGATATTTTCTCCAATATCTTTTGTGCCTTTTTTATCTAGTTTCTAATTCTCTTTTCCCAATTTTTTCTCTACCACTGTTATCTTTTTCTTTAACTATTTTAGGAATTCTTGCTGCCCTTGAATTCAATTAGCATTCTTCTTTGAAGCTTTGTCTGTAGCTATATTCACAATGTTGTCTTTTTTCCTGACTTTCTCTTGGTTTTCCCTTCCACCATAGTAACTTTTGATGTTCAAGTTCTTTTTTTTTGTTGTTTGTTCATTTTCCCACCCTACTTCTTCACTTTGAACTTTATGTTAAAGTTGGGTTTTGCTCACCTAGGAGTGGTGGGGGGCACTATTTCAAGATTCTTGCTTTTTCTTGCTGATGTTTTCAAAGTTAATTGTTTTTTTTTTTTCCAAAGCTGTTTAGCAGTTGTTGCTGGTGTAGTTGCAGAAAGTGTATTCCTGAACAACAAATCCTCTCTTCAATCATATTCAGCCTAAGTAGTTTTTGGTGCTTCCAAGGTGGGATTATCCTGAGAAAGGTGTGGTCATTATTTTCCTGGTCTGTGCTCTGCTCTTTACACAGAAAGGGTGCTGATCCATTGAAGTCTCTAATAATATTGATCCTGTCGATTTGCTACATTGTGACTGATCATAAGCACTCTTCTCTGCTATGGGAGTGTAACCTAGAGTTGCTTATAAGCAATTCTAGCCAATCAGTACCAGCTGTACCCAGTACCAGGAAAGGATACTGTCTCTGGATTGAGAGATCCTAAAACTGTTGCTGCTGCTGTTGTCTAAAAATAATTGCTAATGTTGGAGGGGATATGGGAAAACTGGGACACTAATATGTTGTTGGTGGACTTGTGAAATGATCCAACCATTCTGGAGAGCAATTTGGAACTATGTCCAAAGTGCTATCAAACTGTGCATACCCTTCCATCCAGCAGTGTTTCTACTGGATCTGTATCCCAAAGAGATCTTAAAGGAGGGAAAGTGTGTACAAAAATGTTTGTAGCAGCCCTTTTTGTAGTGGTTAGAAACTGGAAACTGAGTGGAAGCCCATCAATTGGAGAGTGGCTGAATAAGTTATAGTGTATGAATGTTATTGTGGAATATTATTGTGTAAGAAACTGTTACAGGAACTACCTGCTAGTGACTACTGGGGATCTACTTCTGGCCAGCAAAGCAGATCCCTTCATGTGAGAGAATGATAACGATACAAGGAGACTGAGAGGCAGTTGCCCTCTCTGACCTCTCTCCTCTTCCCTCCTGCCTCCGATTTATTTCATTCCTACTTCACAAGCAACATCTATGTCAGTAAAGGCTGAGTTGCAGTTCCTTCAGGGGTGTTATGATTCACAGCTGTGGGAGCTTTTGGAGAATCAATTTGCTCCTTCACACTTGGGCATGATCCTTAATAAGAAACAATCAGCAGGATGATTTCAGAGAGGCCTGGAGAGACTTACATGAACTGATGCTAAATGAAATGAGCAGAACCAGGAGATTATTGTACATAGCAACAGCAAGATTATACGATGATCATTTCTGATGAACTTGGCTCTTTTCAACAATGAGATAATTCAGACCAGTTCCAATGATCTTGTGATGAAGAGAGCTATCTATACCCAGAGAGAGGACTGTGGGAACTAAGTGTGGATCACAACATAGCATTTTCACTTTTTGTTGTTGTTTGCTTGTATTTTATTTCTCATTTTTTCCTTTTTGATTTGATTTTTCTTGTGCAGCAAGATAATTGTATAAATATGTATGCATATACGTATGTATATATAAACATATATTGCTACCATATTTAACAAATATTAGACTACTTGCCATCTAGGGGAGGGGGCGGGGGAAGGGTAGTAAAATTGGAATATAAGGTTTTGCAAAGGTTAATGTTGAAAAACTATCCGTGCATATCTTTTGAAAATTAAAAAGCTTTAATAAAAAATAAAACTAACTGCTGGTATTCCTGCTGTGCTTGGGTCTGCACCCACCCTGGCATTCCAGACCTCTCCTATGGACCAAATTGCCTTAGGGTGAAAAAGCATATCCCTCTGACTTTTAGTTAGCTCTACCAAAATTTGGTTTGAAACTTTATTTTAAAGTTGTTTAGAATAGAATGTTGATTGTGTTTAGCTGGGTCCTAGCCTATACTCTGCCCTACACAAATAATTAAAACAAATGACATGTAAAAAAGTAAAGAGGAATTGAGAACTCACAATAGGTCAAGAATCAGGGAGGATTTCTTAAAAAGAGCAAGGGATTCCAAAAAGTGGAAGTGATAAGGGAGAATATTTCTCCATTGAAAATTGGACTCCCACATGGTAGGAAGTGAACATGCCAGTTTGATTTTAACATAAGGTAATTGAAGGGGGAAAAATGAATCTGGAACAATAGGTTGAAGCTAAACCATGAATAACTTTTTTTTTTTTTTTTTTTGGTGAGGAAATTAGGGGTTTTAAATGACTTGCCTAAGATCACACAGCTAGTGTTATGTGTCTGAGGCCTGATTTGAATTCAGGTCCTCCTGACTTCAGGGCTAGTGATTTACCTATTGCACCATCCAGCTGCTCTATGAAGATTTTAAATATTTTATCCTTTAAGCAATAGAGATTTACTAGAACTTCTTGAATTAAGGAATAAGATGGTCAGAACTGTGGTTTAGGAAAATCAATTTGGTTGCCATGCAGAGAGAAGATAAGAAATTATTTCTTTTATTTCAGGCCTTGGTGGCACTTAAGTATGGCTGCAGCTACCACATTGGATCTTAATATTTAGCCTACAAATTCCTGTCCTGATTCAATTTACTTTGATTTAGATTATTTTAATATTTAAAATTCTATCATTCTACATGTAGTACATGCTCTGGAGCTTCTCTCCTAACTCACACTTACCAGGCTAAGTCCCAGGCAAGAAGGTAGCTACTACTTCTCCCCCTGGAAGTAACCCATAGGCTTTGAGAGTTTCTTTCTAATGCTCTAATTCACAGGTATGCTTTCCCCCATGATTATCAATTGATACCAATTAGTCACTGAGACTTACCTAGTAGAGACATACTCTTTTAGAAGGGGTGCTTACTAAAAAGGTACAGTTAGAAGGTCTGGTACAAACCATTACCTCAAAAGTCTGTACCTAATTATACCTATAGAATCTGGGAGAAAATCAGCTCAAGTTTAGGGAGCACATAAAGCAAAGAGGTAACAGCTCTTGGTTCATGAAAATCTATTTCTCCCCTTCATCGGATATTCATGATTTTTCCTCTACGCATATTGTAATTTTCTTCTGAGCACCTTATTTAGTCCTTGACACTGCTTTTTGCGGCCTTTCTTTGTATTCCCAGTTCTTAGCACAGTACTTGACAAATAGTAAACATATAATAAATCTTGTTGATTTACAGCTGACTTTTCCTCAGTGTTTCTATTTTATCCCAATGAAGCTATGGCCATCAGTTCTCTCTGGGATGTGGCTAAAAAGACCAAAAAATTCTGAATCTTCTGAGGTTTGCAAGCTTAAACCTCTGATTAAGTCTTCCCCCACTCTCAAAAAATTCCCTCCAGGGCTTAGCAGAAATGTCTCTTTTTTTTCCACTGACAGACACTTAAATTCTTGGGTTGAATGAAGGAATGATTTCAACATTTATTACACACTTACTATGTACAAAGCATTATGCTAAGTGCTGGAGACAAAAAAAGAGTTCACTTTTTAATGGAGAAGACAAAAACAAGGAAAGTTTTGGCTGCAAATTGTACAGAAAGATCTCATGGGTGAAGTTGTAAAGCAGATAGTAATGCCTCTTCTTTAATATCTTTCCACTGATAAAATCATATCAATTTCTGACATTGAACCACTTGACAATGCCAAGAATTTTGTTGGAAACAACTCTCTTGTCTGAGTTTTTAATAGAAGTGGCTGGAGCATCTGTGGGAGCAGTGACCAGGCTACATCTCCACAGGGGTTGCTTCCCAGGATGATAGCAGAGGCACTAAACTAGCAGCATTGCTATTCCCAAGGTTCTTGGGTTCAGGATCCTCGACTGTTTCCATTGGGTTCTGAGGTTGTTATGGTGGTTACCTCCTGTCTCTTCCTCAGGGTATTTTATAGCTTTAGTTAGGCTTGCCAGCCTGATCTGGGTGTGGCAGTTAGCATGCAATTGTTGGGAATGGATGGACTGCTCTATATGAGGTTTTTTCCCCAGAATAATGACTGTGAAAACTGAGCTGGAAGAAGGATTGGTGGTATGAGGGAACACTACCATTCCCAGATCTCTTGTAAACTTTAGTAATAGCTGGTCAGCAGTTATTGGTGGTGCAATTGAGAATAATCCCTCTTTTTAATGATGGATTTCTAAACTAATTTTTATAGAAAGCTCATAGATATGAACAAATTCCTCCATGTACCCCTCCATATTATACTTGTGCCACAGTTTTCCACTTCACCCAATGACTTTGAATGACTTTTCATATATAATTATTTTGAATCCTTCATATTCATTGTTTTAAGACTTTTAACTGATTCAAGAGAGGTAAGTTTACTTGGTAAAGGTAGTTACTTTAAATGGAGTGAGGTTTTTGATTTATTGCTTCCATAGAGGTGTCCAGGCATCATTCCTAGTTCCTATCTTTGATGGATTAATTCAATTTAGAAGTCAACATTATTTTGCATAATGTTCTAAGAGTCTAATTTTCTAGGATATCAAGATTCACTTTTGACCTGGAGATTCCACACAGTATGCTACATGAATATACAATGAAGAATATTACTATGCCTTAAAAAGCCAACAATGATATAAAGGAATCAGAAAACATGGGAAGATTCATATGAACTGATGCAGAATTAAGTAAAAAAAAGAGAGAATCAATAAAAAAGCAAACATAATGACTGCAATGTAAATGGAGGAAAAAAATGAATGGAAACTGCAGTAACAATGACCATGCTTTACCCTAGAGAACAGATGAGAAGATAGTGAGGTACTAGGAGGATAGAATTTTGAATATTATTAATTGGTTTTAAAAAATATAATTACAAAGGGTAGGGGAGATATATTTAAAAATGAATGTGATACAAAAGCAAAAGACATCAATAACACTTTTTTTTTAAAAAAAGGATAAATTCTTGTTGCTCTCCTTTCTTTCCCTGTCCCCCTCATTATTTGATACACCCTACTGTATTGCATCTTAAGCAATTGCCTGTCCCTCATTCTGTGTCTGTATTTAGCTCCTTGGAAAGAAGCAATATCAGTTCCAATGACACTCCTGAAACCTTTCAGCTTGCCTGTGGACTTCTTTCCATCACACTTGAATTTATCCCTCTTCTCAGTGCTCCCTGAGCTATAAAGATGCAATGTTATTGCTTGTTATGTAAAAGTTACCTAGGAAGTGTGCATCCCTCTCAAGGAAAATATAGATATTTTTCTTAATTATTTCTGAAATGTCATATGTTATGCTATCCATTCTTTTACAATTCTGAAGAGAACATTAAATAACTGCCCATTTCCTAGGAAGCTAAAAATGTTTGCAACTTATTTCTTGAGTATGGTCATGAAACAATTCAATGATATAAGTAAGCTTGCAGGATGATGGGAGACCCATTAGGCATAATAAGAAAAAAATATTATGGTGTATACAAGCAGACTGCTTCACATAGTTCATTTAGTTTAGGTTAAGAAATGTTTTTCTCACAGGAAAAGCCTTTAAACCAGGGATACATTTTATTTAATGATGTGGAAAAATTCCACAAAATATCCTTATGAGAAATGTATTTAATTTTCTCTGTTTAAGCCAGTCAGCAAGTAAGGCAAATGGCATATTGCTCATATCACTAACCTGGCCTAGTAGAGCATAGTAAAGTATGCCAGGTCATGTGTATTGGAAGAGGAAATGAGGATGGGACACACTGTATATAGTTGTTTAACACTGTGTGGAAACTAATTGACTTCAGATGTTGTGAATTTCAGTCCTGAAACTGACATATTAAAACTATAGCACAGACTCTCCTTGTCCTTTTCAATCTCCAAGTACAAAGAAATAAGCAGAGAAATGTCTTGCTATTATCGAATAAGAAACAGTTTCCATCTCTGTGCTTTAATGAGATTAAAAGCATTCAAAGCTGAGTTACAAGGAAATTATTAGTCCCATGATAGGTAAGATGGCCTTGGGGTTAAAAAAAAACCCGAACAACTCAGGAAATGGGCCTGATACAGCAAGAAACAGTATAAACTTCCATGCTATTGTTTACTGTAGCCTTGACTCTATTTGTCTTTTCTCTTTGCTTAATCACAGATAAGACTACTCCATTTTCACTAGGTCAATTTTTACGTCATGACTTTTATCTGAAGATGAGTACACTCTTCTTTGTCTTCATAAACATTATAAGGAAATAAAGACATTTAAAAAGGATATGGAGTAAAGCTATGAAAAAGCAAGTTCAGTAGTAATTTTAAAAAGCATATTAAGCTACTTTTCTCCTGATATTTTCTACTTGTGGATTTTTGTCCTATGATAAAATAAAATTTCAGAATAGCATAATTTCTGTGGAGAAAAAGTCTGATTAAAAAATTCATGCTACAAAGTGAAATATAATAAGTTTAATTTAATTCAATTTAATTCAATTCATAACTGCCTTAAAGATTTTTTTTTAAATTTGTGTAGGACTTGATTTAAAGAGTAGAGTGGATTCAAGTGCCAAAACCCAGAACTCCTTTGCCCACAACATTTTTTCATCTTCTGAAAAAAAGTATTCTCTTTGCAGTATCTTTATATTCAACTAGCCTTGAATAATAAAAATCTTAAAAAATGGCCTTAGAGTCAGCAAAACTTGAATTTCCTTATGATATACTGGTCATATGGCCCTGGCCAAGTCACTTAACTTCTCAATGCCCAAAGCAAATGGCTAAGACCATAAGTTGCAGAGCAGATGTCCAGTAGCATTGAGAGCAGGAGTTGCCTCACCAGAAGTTTCTTGTACTAGTTAAGTCATTGCAGGGGACAGGAGAGAACCTGCTCCGATGCCTGAAAGATCAGCTCTAAAGCTGAAAAAGTGAAAGAAAAAATCATCAGAGTTACTGATAAACTGGCAGTTTTGCAGAAAGAAACAAACTACAAACACTAGCATAGAGGACAAAGTCTTAAAACACACACACACATCAAATAAGCTTTGGGATTCTATGAAAAATGCTAGATGTGACTGAAACAGAAAATACTGTGGCAAAGCAAAGACATGAATTTTTCAATAAGAGAAAAAACAGAAATTCTTAAAAATAGAAATATATTGCAATAAAAACATTCTTTTTAACCTGCCCTTACACAGATTGAAATATTTAGTATATGCTCTAAAATGCTGTTAGAACCAACAGGGATAAATTAATGGAGCAAAGAGCAGACGATTAAAGAGCTCTAGACAAACACCACTGTCCAAGCAGACATAATCATTCTGTAGAAGCAATCCATGGTGACTATGCATGGAATCAGGCAAAAAAAAAATTAATTGGAAGTGGTTTCAATCATGGAAAGAGCATTAATTTTTTTCAAGCCCCCAAAATTTTCAATCCACAGCAACTTGCAGGTTGGTGGAGAACAAAGACTTTCAGGAAGTTTTCATGTAGTGAGTTGTGAAATATAAGTGTTCTGGAGCTCTAGTGCCAGATGGTACTCATTCTTTGCTCCCCAAGGTACTCAAGTGTGAATAGCCTTGGCATTGGTTAACACATAAAATATTACCCAATTTCTACATTCTTACTTGGACAACAGACTCCACTGGGAGATTTTTTTTCTTGACTGTGAGTTGTAGAATAAGATCTTCCATCTGTTGGAACAAATGAATAAGTTCTGAAATTTAGAAGATGCCGAATCTCCAAGGAATGCAAGAAATTAGAAAACTTTGAGCCTCCCTAATTCTGAATGCATTTACTTCAAAGTCTAATTGAATCAATACAGTTAGACTCTCAATACATGCTGGGGGGGGGAAAGGAAATCAATACTAGATTTAAATATGGTGGTAGGGATGAGAAGTAACAAAAATGGGGAGGAATATAACTATAGAGAACCTAACAGTGAGTTCAAAAGGGAATGGAAATAAAGCTACATAAGACCATATATCATACAATAATGCATTTTTTTATCCTCAAAAGATAGACTTCCTCTTGACAGTTTTAGGATGTTATAGTATAATAGTGGCTAGCCCCTATAATTAGGATTTGAAACAAAATTAAAATGAAATAATGCATTTATTACAAAATTGAATGTTCTAGTATTTTTACAATATAACATATAAAAAATTCATAGATGACTTGATTGATTTGAGAATGTTCAAATTCTTAATAAAATCAGAGTAATCCTTCATTTCAACCTATTTGTGCGATAGGAGCAGAAACTGTAAGAAATTAATGACCAGTAAAATTAGAAAAAAAAATAAAGTGAAATGATATTATACCCTGGATAGATTCTACCTGTGGAGATCACTACTATGGTAGAACATTGAGTTAAATATTATTGTAGAAAAAGTAAAGGGGACATATAATTTTATGATATTAATATCATTTATATTCATGAAATAAAAAGTACAAAAACCTTCCTTCCTTCTTCCCTCTCTCTCTCCCTCCTTCCCTTCCTTTTTTCTTCCCTCTCTCCCTCCCTCTCTCCCTCCCTCTCTCCCTCCCTCTCTCCCTCCCTTCTTTCCTTCCTTTCTTCTTCCCTTCCTCCCTCCATTCCTTCCTTCCTTCATTTTTATTATTATATATTTGAAATATATATATTTATATGTATATATACATATACATATATATATAGGCTGCAACAAAAAGTTGAAGGTTTAAGGCTATATGAATTCCTAAATGTTTTAGTACATTAGGTTTTTGCATACAAGATCTGGTCAGGTATTTACCTTCCTTCTTACCTTAACAAGAGTTATTTTGAGCATGATACATCAGAGTAGTTACATTAGGAAACAAGGACTTCTTATTTCTTAGGTATCAGATATTGCCTGCTAAAGGAAAGAAGATGCCTACCTAATGAGATTAGTACTCTAATCACATAGACCAGATAACTAGTTCCCATGCACAATATTTATTTAAGAGTGTTTCTCTTCCCTAATCAGCTCTGTGAAGAGAAGCCCTTTATAAAATAAGCTGCTAATCAATGAGCTACCACTAACCTTCAAGGTCAGATAGATAATACTATAATACTATGCCATTGAGCATCATTTCCCCTTTATTCTTATTGAATTGATAATTTTTGGCTTCTTAATAAATAAGAATAGAACCAGATATTTGGCATCATTTTGCTATCAATATTAAAAGTATATCTACCCAAAAGCCATCAGCAGCATAGTATCCATCAACAATCAGAAAGTTATAGATATCTCTGTTGACTCTTGTTTTCAAAAACAATGGTTTGCTCACTATTTAATTGTGTTGAGTAATCTGGTTAGAGTCCTTTAGCACACTGACAAGAGCACTAAAACCCCAAAGATTAATCTTAGGAACAAAAGATTAAATGTTAGGTAGGTCTGTAGGTGGGACAATTATTTTATCGTGTTAACGTTCCTGAATGGGGTCATCAGCCATATTTTAAATAATCATTTGTTTCAAAATACAATTTGCCAGCCAATAATGAAGATGGGGAAAGCTAGATGGCACAGTAGATAGAGGACCAGCTCTGAAGTTAGGAGGACTTGAGTTCAAAAATGATCTCAGACACTTAACACCTCCTAGGTATCTGACCCTGGGCAAGACACTTAATCCCAAATTTAGATATGGGTATAGTCGATCAATCTATAAATATTTGCTAAGCACGTATTATGTGCCAGGTACTGTGCTAAGCGCTGGGAATATAAAGAAATATAAAAAATTGTTCTGGATCTCAAGAAACTTACAGTCTAATGGGAAAGACAACTGTGGACACCTACGTATAAGTAAGATAAATTGAAGATTCTTTTTTTTGTTTATTCTTTTAATTTTTTTTGGAGATAATCAACAGAATGAATACTAATATTAAGGAGAACTGAGAAAAATTTCTTATAGAAGGTGGTATTTTAACTTGAGTCTTGAAGGAAGTCAAGAAAGCCGGGAGGTAGAGATGAGGAAAGAAAGAATTCCAGTGACTTGGCCAGGGTCATATAAGCAAGTATATCGTAAGGGAAATCAAGTTTTGCTTACTCTAAGGCCATTTTTTTTCTCTTTTTCTTCCTCCATCTCTCTTTCCCTTCCTTCCTTCCTCCCTTCTTTTCTTCCTCCTTCCCTTCCTTCTTCCTTCTCTTCCTTTTACCCTTCTTTTCTTTCTTTTCCCTTTCTCTCTCTCCTACCTTTCTCCTTCTCTCCTTCCCTCTCTCCTTTTTTTCTTTCCTTTGTCCCTCTGTCCCTCCGTCCCTCTATCCCTCCTTCCCTCCATACCTTCCTTCCTTCTTCCCTCTCTCTCTCCCTCCTTCCCTTCCTTTTTTCTTCCCTCTCTCCCTCCCTCTCTCCCTCCCTTCTTTCCTTCCTTTCTTCTTCCCTTCCTCCCTCCCTCCCTCCATTCCTTCCTTCCTTCATTTTTATTATTATATATTTGAAATATATATATATGTATATATACATATGCATATATATATATATGTAGGCTGCAACAAAAAGTTGAAGGTTTAAGGCTATATGAATTCCTAAATCGGTCATCACTAGTATGTCAGTAAAATAATATGAATGAATTATTTTCAAACTGATTGTTGCCACCAGGCTCTGTTCTCCTCCATGCATCCTTCTCCAGTGACTTGCTGTCATTCATAGGAAATTTCAGAGGACTTTAGGGCTGAAAGAAAACTTAGAAATCATTTGATCCAACCTTTTCATTTTACAATTGAGGAAAATGAGATGAAATTAAGGGACTTGTTTAATGCCATGCAAGTAGTAAATAGTATTTGGACTTAGATCCTCTAATATCCAGTTTTTTACATTATGCTCCAGGAAGGGGAGTGTGACCTGAGTAGATTTCAATGTAGCAACTCTCACAGCTTCTGTGTGATATGGGGCCAATTTCTTAGTTCAGTGGAAATAGAGTTCCCTGAATGGGTTGTGGTATAGTCAAATGGAATTTCTCATAAATTCTCTGTGGTTCCAAAGAATGAAAATGATATAATAATGAATAAAATGAACAATTTATCAATTGTTAAGAAAAACACTGGAATCGGGGCAGCTAGGTGTCCCAGTGGATAGAGCACCAGCCCTGAAGTCAGGAGGACCTGACTTCAAATCTGGTCTCAGACACTAAACATTCCCTAGCTGTGTGACCCTGGGCAAGTCACTTAATCTCAATTGCCTCAGCAAAAAGCAAAAAAAAAAAAAAAAAACCCAAAAAACCAGTGGGATCTCCTGGCTATACTATTGGATTAGGAGCTAGAAGATATGAATTGTAGTTCTAGTTAGCTATAGGATTTTAAGCAACCTTCTTAACTTTTCTGTGATTGTTTCCTCATTTGTAAAATTGAAATCATAACACATGCTTTTAAATTCCTTGGAGGATTGTTAGAAAAAAATAAGTTGATTAAAATGAAAACATTTACAAATAAATGCCATGTAAATATGTTTTTTTATTAATAGATAGATTAATGGTTAGGGCAGGGTAATAATATGGCCAAGTTGTTAGAATGTCAGATTTGAAGTCAGGAAGACTTATTTCTCTCTTGGATAAGAAGCAAAAGGCAAAATATTCCAGTTACTGTAGTTAATGGGTAAAATTTGTTCATTCATTCAACAAGCATTATTTAAGTACCTACTCTGTTTGAGGTATTGACTTCTGCCTCATAAACTTTTTAGTTGTTTGACTATGGGTAAATCAACAATTCTCCTTCAACTTCAATTCCCTCCTTTTTAAAAAGATTATAATGATAACTATAGCATTTATTTTACAGGATTATATGGAGAATCAAATGAAAGCCTGTACTACAGTTTTATTTTTTTGCCAAGGTATGTAGGTGCTGCCATTTATATGGGTGAAGAGAAGTGTGTGAATGTGAACCATCCATAAAGGAAATCATCTTGAAAATATTTCTGCACCAAAGGCAGCAGCACAACCTGAAGAATTCAGCTACACAGCAATTAGACTTCTAGCAAACAACTGTAATTAGAGTTATTTTTTTATATTGTTGAAGTTTTGTAGCTAAATTATTATACTCTCTACTTATTCTTTTTACAGAATTATGATACTTTCACAATGTCTAACAATTTTGTTATGTCTAGTCTGTGTCTTACCCAATTCTTAAACTAACCTGTTGTGTATATTTGAAGTAAAAGATTATTATGCAGCACAGATTTCTATCATGCCAACATATCACTAAAATTCTAATTATAATGACAGATGCTCAGGCAAAGAAGTCCAGTTTTCTAGTTTGGGTTTTTTTAATTCTACTATTTGCATAGAGAGAGCTATTAATACACCATATAGAAACTTATAGGTGGTGGAGTGAATAAAGTACTAGTTCTAAAGGATCTGAGTTCAAATATGGCCTCAAATACAGTCTTACCAGTGAGATCCTGGGTAAGTCACTTTACATCAATTGCCTCAAAAAAAGTACATCATATATTATATATCCTAATACTAGTGTATATAATGCTCATCTAAGACTGAAAAATCACTGGAGGATAGTTCTTACTCTCTATTTTGTCTTTAGGTACATGGATTGGACCCAGTTTCAGTCCAGGGTAGCCTGATGTCTGTTGAAGGGAGCAGCTGGGAGGATAGGGAGATGGAGGCAAGGAGGGAAGGGGCAATATACCTTCTCACACTATTCAGCTCTAAAAGCCCTCATCTGAATATACCAGTGATAAATTTACTTTTAGCTTAGGTTATACCTCGCATTTAGGATTTCCCTAGAGTTACTAAATCTATAATATGAATTAGTTATGGGGCAGGTAGTTGAATCTTACACACACAAGAAAAGCTGAACATAAAAGATTCACACAGTGCATTAACAGAATGATTCATAAACAGGATTCAGTAATAACTTATAGTTATAATCTGCTGAGAGGCTGATATTTCTGTCTATGCTGTTGGAAATCTTAGAGTTACATGATGCCACGTGGAGAGTCAAAGAAAGATGGGCCAAACTGGAGGGTTCCTATTCTTTTAATTGACATAGTTCCCTACTCCCTTGCTGTTTTATGGGGTTTAGATGGACAAAGGGACTACTCTGTTTGCTTCATCACAACAAAATGCTAAATCTTTTCAGTGTTAAGGTCTCCATATGGCTAGAAGCTAGTTTCAAAGCTCCCATGTAGTTAATAGCATCAGGAAACAGCAAATGTCTGCATTATCCATGGCCATTGTTGACTAGTTCTGATTCTGCTACACTTTAAATTAGACCTTAGTAACCTCAGCCTTGGGAATTAAAATCTTTGTGTGTGTGTGTGTGTGTGTGTGTGTGTATCTTACACTCATAGACGGTGTTTCAGAAATACTTGTCAAATGAATTGCATGAGTTTTTTTCTCACTAATTTCGGTACCTTTGGAATGCTTTGCCTTTGACTTATTCTCGAAACTAGCACCATGCAGTTTGTACACAATGGTATGCAATTATTATTAGAGAATTCAGAACTCTGTTTTTTCCCCAGTTAAAAGTCTTACATTTGCTTGTTTGCTTTTTTAATTGGATTACCCAAGAGCTATAACTTGTAAGTATAGCACCCAAGGCAAACTTATTGCTGAACAGAGTTTTCACTGGGTCTATTATTCTGAGAGATGGGAGATGGGCTGATCTATAAACATGAGTCTTCCCTCAATGTGTGGTGTTCTAAATCTGACAGCATTTGTCATTTTCCTTTTCAGTCATATTAGCTAATAGTTGTGAAGTAATAACTTAAGAGTTATTTTAATTTGCATTTCTCTAATCAATAATGATTTAAAGCATATTTTCATATGACTATACGTAGCTTTGATGCCTTCATCTGAAAACTGACTATAAATTTAATATTGTTGACATACAGTAGGCCATATCAGCTTCAGGATGTTCAGTTTCTTACTGCCACTTAAAATTTCTTTGGGAACTTTCAAAATCACAGCAACGTATATGAAGTATAGTTTTTGTTACTCAGTACTTCAAGATCAAATCCGTCTGAATTTTTTCTGTCATGGAATCCTTTGTCAGTCCAATGAAATTTATAGAATTCTTCTCAGAATAATCCTTAAATGCATATAGGATTACATTATATATTAGTTACATAATATAATATATTAATATATTACATTATATTACTATATAGGATTACAAATGAAATAATTTATTAAAATACAAAAAAGCAAGTTCACTTACCCTATGCTAAGAACATCTTTTCTCTAAGCTCCAACAATATTTTGTTAAAATGGCTCACATAAAATTATAAGAGCACATTGGCCATATGTGTTGTAGAATCCAGGACAGCAGTACAATCCATATTTTTAGTTTTTCACATCACTTCTTTCTAGGTAGAAAAGATACATAAAGGAATAACTAATGAGGTCACGTTCAGGGTTTGCAGGAATCAGGATGACTCCTTGTTTGACTCCGCCTACTTTCCCCCAAATTGGTCCTATATTCCTCACTTTCTACTGTTAACTTCCATAAAATGGTAGTACTTAAGTATTACTATAACATTTTCTTTTTAATTTTTTTTTTAAATTTTACTTTTTGCATTCATTTTTTAAAAATCAAATTGAGTTCTAAATTCTCTCCCTTTCTTTTGTTCTCCTTAACTTTTGAAGAGGCAATATATTAATTATACCTATGAAGCCATGCAAAATGTATTTCTTTACTAGCCATGTTACAAAAAACAGAAATCAAAACAAACAATAAAATATAAGAAACATGAAGAAAATGAAAAAGTATGCTTCAGACGTCATTGTTTATCAGATCTCTCTCTGAAGGCAGATAATATTGTTCACCATGGGTCCTTTGTTATTGCCTTGGATCACTTGATCAGAATAGCTAAGTCTTTCACAGTTGATCATTCTTATAATATTAGTGTTACTGTGTCCGATGTTTTCTTGGTTCTGCACACTTCACTTTGTAGTTCAGTAATGAGTTCATATAAATCTTCTTAGATTTTCCTGAAACTATTCTGCTCATCATTCCTTAAAGTACAATTTACTATAATATTTCATAATATTAATTCATATTATCTGATGTGGACTTTGAAGTGAGCTGTCTCTTCCCATATCAGGAAAAAGCCCATCCAACTATTATCAAGCATAACCAAGTCCCAGACTAAATTGTATAAGAGTTATATAAGGATGGAATTCTTATCAGTCTCCATTTTCTATCCCTCCAACCTCTCAGCATCTTTAAACAATCTTTGAGATCTTGATTAACATATCTTTAGACAGATCTGGGACCTGGTCAGCCAGGTAGATTCCATCTGGCTTCTCCTTGATCCCTCCCTCTGAACTACCAAACTCTTTCCTGGTACTTCCCCTCTTCTCTCTGATGTTAGAGCTCCTCTATAAAATTTGTGCTCCTGATGAAGATCTTGCCAGGCCCTTTTGTGGACTAAAACAAATCCACAATAAATGAAATGGTGGCTCCTAAAGTTGGAGACAAGATTGTAGATGGGGTAGTGCAGCCACCCTGACCTCCCAAGTGATTGTAGAAGCCCTAAGAAGTTAGGATGGCTGGGACTTGAGTCAAGAGGTTTTTTGATTTGGAACTGGGATTATACTCTATGGAAATCAAGCTAAATTCCTGTCTTTTTCCTAGAGACTAGGTGATAGAAAGAGATAAAAAGATTATAGCTTCCAATATGGGGATGGGAAGTGTGAATTTGCATGTTTGTGACTATGCTTTCTGAAATAAATTCGAAACAAAATTCAAAACAAAAACCTGACTGAAACTTCAGTGAAAGAGAAGAAAGTAAAATTACACAAGGAGGAATATAGATTTGTTTTATTTTTAATTTTTTATTGAAGCTTTTTATTTTCAAAACATATGCAAGGATAATTTTTCAACATTGACCTTTGCAAAACCTTGTGTTTCAATTTTTCCTCCTTTCCCCCCCACCCCACCCCTAGATGAACATGGTAAAAATATATGTAAATCCAGTATAGGCATACATATTAATATGATTATCTTTCTGCACAAGAAAAATCAGATAAAAAAGGAAAAAAATGAGAAAGTAAATAAAATTTAAGCAAACAACAGCAAAAGAAATGAAAATGCTATGTTGTGATCCACACTCAATTCCCACAATCCTTGCCCTGGGTATAGATGGCTCTCATCAACACAAGATCATTGGAACTAATCTGAATCAATGGATTTGTTTTAAAGGGAATAAAATTATATAAAAAAATCTAACAAATGCAAATTAAATTATTGAAAAAGTTAACAACCAATTAATTTCTGTCAAAAGTAGATGATTATTGAATTAAATTCATCTTTAAATTCAAACTTTAAAGGAGAAAATAAGATGACAATTTTCTTAAAATTCAGAAAAAATAAAAATAAAAATTTTTTATAGCATAGGCACCTTCAATGCTTCAATGAATGAAGCAATAACGCAGGAAATTCTATTTGAAAAAAAGCAAAGTAGGGGCAGCTAGGTGGCGCAGTGGATAGAGCACCAGCCCTGAAGTCAGGAGGACCTGAGTTCAAATCTGGTCTCAGACACGTAACAGCTGTGTGACCCTGGGCAAGTCACTTAATCCCAATTGCCTCAGCAAAAAAAAAAAAAAAAAAAAAAAAAAAAAAAAAAAAAAAGAAGCAAAGTAAAAGAATTAAAATGCCTTTTGAACTCC
This sequence comes from Myrmecobius fasciatus, assembly GCA_023553655.1. Taxonomy (NCBI): domain Eukaryota; kingdom Metazoa; phylum Chordata; class Mammalia; order Dasyuromorphia; family Myrmecobiidae; genus Myrmecobius; species Myrmecobius fasciatus. The sequence goes on from JAJPUD010001457.1 coordinate 122,550, forward strand.
CAAAGCAAAGACTGAATCTAGAAATTCAGAAAATAAAAGAGGAAAAAAATTCAAGAGATGAAATTCACACACTGTCCAATGCTTGTGTTTAGAGGCAAAAGATGAAAGTTGATTTTCTTTTCCCTCCCTAGGATGCTCACCTTTGGAATATGCAAATTACTGAATTGGTCCAGGTTGCTTTTTTCCTCCCACCAGGTGGTTGCCACTCTCCAGTTCTCTTCTGTAATAGCCCACAACTCATCCCAATTCCAAGGAAGAAAGAAGGAGAAAATGTGACTTGAAAGTCTAGCTTTGTGTTCCATAGCATGATTCACTGATTTGCTTTTAGCTAAAAGCAAAGAAAAAGAAAACAACAACAGCAACGACTCCAGTGCAATTCAGTTTTTCCTTTTGGGAAAAATTATTAATAATCAAAACCATGAGATTCTAAATTTAGTTAAACCCTCAGCAAGGAGAACACCAGCACTTCTGGACCAGAGCTCCAACCTTGCTCTTTTCACTCTCTTTCTTTACTAGTGCCAAATACTATTTCTCTCTATTGCAATCAGTAAGTAACCTATTCTCAACTTTTACTCTTCCCCTTCATTTGCAAATAAGGACCCCTCAGCCCAATAGCAATTAAAAGGAATCCTTTATATCAAAGGGGCTTATTTGGCACTATTGAAATAACAAGTAAAATAGCTTTAGAGTCATTATAATTATACATTTTTACAATTAATTAATTATTAAATATGATAATTATTAATTGCCTACTTAGTGCCAGGCACAGGGCTAAGCATAGGAATTACCAAAAAAATTATATATATATATATATATATATATATATGTATGTATATATAATCCCTGTCCCAAGGCTGTTGGTTTGGGACTTTCCTTATTAGTAGAGTTTAAGACCCTGTTTTGTGTAAGGGGTTGGTTAGATTTGGCTAGAGGAAAGAGGGCTCTTGTCTTTTTGAATCCCCCTCTGAGCACTCTTCAAGTGGAAATCTCCCTTTTAGACTCTCCAAGTGAGAGCCTTCTTATGAGCATACATCCATTCAGCTTTCAGATTTGAGAGAAAGAGACATGAAAGAGTTCAATATCTCTCCAGGTTGCTGAAGGAAATGACTCTGGGAAGATATGAGAAGAGAAAGTAGTCTTCATTATTTTCCAGTTCCCAGTTTATTACTCTGGAGACTTCAGGGAGTTTCCTCTTGGGTGAGACCCTCACTCTTCACTGAGCTGTTATTTTACTCTCAATGGGAGTGCTACTTCAATCTGTGTTTTCTGATGTATATTCTCCTATGTATAATTTCTGTTTTGTTATGATTTGGCTAAGTGGGCTTCTTTGCTTTTGTTATGTGTATATTATGAAACTGAAAAAGGGAAAAGGGTTAAAGAAAGGAGTAAAGCATTGGATTTAGAGCTTAAAGTCCCCCTTCCTCCCAGGCATGATAAAGCAATTGAGAGTTAGATGGAACCCAATCAAAGAGCAACAATCATAGATTAGAGATATTTAAAGGGGCAGGAACATATATTTCTAGCCTGGTGTCCCCTCTTGCTGAGGAATACACAGTGGTAACATCTGGCCCCAAGTTCCTACTTACCCTCCTGGTCAGAAATAAAAATTTCCTTGGGGAAAAGTCAGAAGAAAAAAAGCTAGAGAGGTCTATTCTGTCTTCCTTTAAGTCATACATGACATTTTCCTGTCAAAGATGAGTCGATCTTTATATGAAGGATCCATTCTTCAGTTATAGCTTTATTATTACAAAGGAGGCAAAATACAATCCCTTAAAGAGCTTACAATCTAATGAAAACAAAGAAAGGGAGCAGAAAAAAGAAAAGGGAATAAGAGAAAAGGGGCCAATTTATTAGGTGACTGAATTTTCAGCCAGAGAAACATTCACTACTGATGAGATATTACCCAATCTTGATCCCCAATACAATCAATACTCTCCTGTATGCCTTAGTCAATAAATGTGCCAGTTATGCTAGTGAAGTTTAGATCCACCTCCTTCCCATCAGATTCTCTCCTGGAACTTCTCTTTGCCCCAGAAAGAAAGCTGCAATATTTCCTGTGGCCATCAAAGTTCACCACCCTCAGTTACCTACACAGTGCTGTTTAAAACTCTCCTCTGGGGGCAGCTAGATAGAGTACCAGCCCTGAAGTCAGAAGGATCTGAATTCAAATCTGGCTTCAGACACTTAACACTTCCTAGCTGTGTGACTCTGGACAAGTCACTTAACCCCATTGCCTCAGCAAACAAAAACAAAAACAAAAACAGAACAAAACAAAACAAAACAAAAACAAAACTCTCCTCTGGTATCCTAACACCATTCCAGTGATGGACCCCAAGTATCTATCTTCAAACTACATCTCCCAGGAACCTTGAATCCAGATTTAGAACTCTCCTCCTTCAAAAGTCTTCCTCAAAATCCAATACATATGGGAAAGGATATTTTAAATGACGTTTCTAATTCTGAAACTGAATTTTATGATTTTGTGAAAATGGTTTTTTTAAAGTAGTGGGGTCAAACTCAAGTAGAAAAGGGAGCCACTAATTTATAAGTAACATAGTGGAATTTTGACAAAGGAATATATTTACTTCCAAAAACGTCATCACAAATATACAAACACATTTTCCTCAAAACATGGGAAACCCAGTCCTCCTTTCCTTCTTGCATCATATAAATCTCTTTGGAAGGGGAAGGGGATTAGTTTCATAGGTTAGTTTAGTTCCCTTAGAACTCAATCTTTATTTGATCCTTGGTGCTAGAGTACTGGGGATCCTGATTTCTTAGGGTTTCTATTTTGAAATGCCTGGCTACTATACCTCTGCCTGCAATCCTGACTCCAAGTTCCAAAACTGTCATGGCTCAAATCCATGAGTACCATGTCCAGGCAATTGAAACTGAAGACCAATAACACAAAGCAGAAACATATACCCCCTAAATCTGTTTCTTGAAATTAGGATAAAAGACAGAGAACAGAGGGGAAAGATAAATCCCTTTCCTCTCACCAGTTTGGTGAACATAGCAATTAGGAACACCACCAAAAAAGATGATAAAAAAAGTTGGATGCAGATTCCAGTTAAGGAGACTAACCCCAACCATGTGGTAGAAGACACAGATAATTCCATGATAGAGAAATTGGGTATGCTCAAAGGTTACTTATAAATAAGGATCCTTATAGGCCATACATATTGATTTAGTAAATTGTACTTTATTCATGTTGTTAAATATTTCCCCAATTACATTTTAATCTGGTTTGGGCTATACTCAGGAGTGTTGTGGACTTGTATGCAATTGTAGGTTCTGTGATTTAAGACCCTCTGCTTTAAAGAAATGACTTTGGCATCCTTAAAGAAACAGGCATGGAAGATTGGGCAAGAAGGCATAAATGGAACCTTTTCCATTTGGAAGAAAAAAAACAACTTATAATTTAATGTACCTATTTTCTATCAAGAAGTTTATTGAAGAATTAGTTCCAATTTACTCAAGTAGATATCTCAAATGAGCTAATATATAAAGCAATTTGTAATCTCATATTACTATGTGTTAATTTATTATCATTAAGTAAAAGGGTGACCAGTTTGGTTGGTTTGAAATCAAAATTAAGGAGTGAATTTTTCATGATTTTGATTCAAAATCTCTAAATGAATAAATTTAATATATGTATTAATATTTTAGTGAAAAACATCATTTTGTATTTTAAAACAGATCTGTGTATTTTCATTGATGTGGAGAACATCAGGTGAAGATAGCACTTCTATCAATTTAGGTCAGCACCTGCTCTACAATTTGTAGCCTTAGGGAATTACCTAGAGTCACACAATCTATAAGATCTTGACTCTTAGTTTTCCTTCAAGAAAAGCCACCTATTACAACCCAAGGCCCATTTTTAAACATAATATGGCTAGGACATGTAGGCAAGGGCTAAATGAGGTATGTCAAATTGGTTTACTGTCCTAAAACTCAAATGAATTCTTGTAGTTATTCACATATTTGGAAGGGCCTGGGGAATTCGCCATACTGGACTTTGATATCTAGAGTTTTTGTTTTTAATTAAAGAACTACACTCTGGTGAACAGCCATAATATCATTTGTGGGAGTTTAACTATTGCTGGAAATATTTGATTTTGTGTTTTGGAAAGTATTTTGCATACTTCCTGAATTTTTAAGAATATTGTCTGAGAAAATAATTTCTTTTTATTGATTGAATGAAATGGATGAAGATCTTAATAAGTCATCTGTTTAACACTCTGCTACTAGCCAGGGCTCTGTTCAAGTCATCAAAATATATCATCAAGAAGCCATCAGGGGGATATTACACAATTTCATCAACCTTTGATTCTAGAGGCTCTTTCTAATATCTAATATAAATCTCTCTTAACAGAAAGTTTAGGACACTAGTCCTCTTTTAAAGGGAAAAATAGAGCAGCTGTTAGCTGTCACTCATTTGGTATCTTAATATACTGATAAGTTTATTAGGAAAAGGTCCTGACCAACCTCTCTCTCTATGCCCAACTTGTTTTGTTTTTTGGTCATTTTCTAATGGGGCCTATTTCCCAATTCTCTAATTAATTTTGTTAGCATTCTCTGGGCCTATTTCAACATCTGGAACTTTGATGGGCATCAGCCATAGCCATGCCTTACTGAAATGATGGCATCTGGGGAAAGTTCATAAATGTACCCAAGTGAGTATTTTCCTTTACTTTATGGATCACAGGAAAATCATCAAAGAAGAATGATGACTTTTCCAATTTTCTAGTCATATTTACTGACACTAATGAAAGGGAAGAAAAGTAACAGCTTGTGCTGTACATTTCAGGAATTTGGAGAGATGTATTCCTTTAGGTAAATAATTTTTATGTAAATTTCATGTAGTAAATAGGCTGAATATTAGTCTCTGTGTGAGGAAGATTTGGTTTCAAAGTCAGTCTCTGGTATGGGAGCCAAAGTAATGAGATAGAATGAGATAGAAAGGAGTGCAGTGAACAGCAGGCTACAAATTCCTCCAAACAGATCTAGAAAACTCACCAAACCAAATTCTGATAGGGAAATTCAGAAAAAGTCATAGTGAGTTATTTTTGGCATAGGGAGACAGACATGGAGGTCAGTGAACACTGGGAACATATTCTGACTGGGAATACCCTATAAGAATAGCATTCCATTTTCTGGGAGAGGCTATATGTCAGGACTAAAGGAGGTTCTAGACCTATGCAGAGCATCCCCAGATCCATGGGTGGGGGCACTACAATGGGAACAGGTACAAGTTGGCAGCTTAATTGCCCACTTTCCAGTTCTAAGTCAATGATTCAAAATAGACTCCGAAGGGGACCTGAACAGGGAGGTATCATTCCCTGTAGAGAGGCAATGAAATATGTATGGAGAAAGGAGGAAGCTCAGAAGTTAGCAGCAATAGCAATGTAGCTCAGACCCTAAGTGCACAAGCAGGGTCTTACTTAATGCTTCTAGATTAACTAGAAAAAGAATAACCAAAGCAGGAATCCCAAGCTAAAGTGGAGCTTACAATTCTGTTGCTCTAAATCTATAGAACTTTCCATTGGCTGATTGCGGCTGAATCCAACAGAATTCTCCTTTTGCTCATACTCAAATCCAGGTCAAATACTTAAAAATCTCAGGGAGGGAAAGAGGGCAGCAATCAGATTTTGTCCTGAATCAGATTATTTTGGGCAGAAAAGAAAGTGTGAAGGCCCCCAGTCTGTTCTTGAGATCTTGCTTGAGATTCTTGCAGCAGGGACAGCCCAAACTTTTCCTCCAGAAGAGACCAGCCCTAACAAAAAAATTGAAGTCAGGAAGTAGACTGAATGAATGGGCAAAACAAAAAAGAACCCCAGCATAATGAGCTACTATAGTGGCAGGGATGCTCAAGGCACAAACACAAAAGAAGAGAATGACTACAAAACATCTATTATAAGCAATGCCTCAAAGAAAAAGATAGCTTGGGGACAAATTCAACTAGAATTCTTGGAAGAGATAAAGTAAGAGATTTTAAAAAGTTGAATTTTTTTAAATAAATAGAATGAAAGCAATTGAGGAAAAAAATTGGAAAAGAAATGAGAGTCATGGAAGAAAGAATTGGAAAGAGAACTAACCCCTTGGCACAGGAGTATGAAATTTTGCCTAAAGAATAAACTCCCTGAAAATAAGAATAGGCCACATAAAAGCTACTGCCTCCATGAAGCAACAAGTAATATATTTTTTAAATTTTATTTTATTTGCAAAACATATGTATGCATAATTCCTCAACATTAACCCTTACATATCTTTCTGTTACAAATTTTTCTCCCCAACTCCCCACCCCTCCCCTAGATGGCAGGATATCCACTACATGTTAATTATGCAGCAAGTAATATTTAAAAAAAGTTTAAAGGTTGAAAAAAGATTAGAAATAAATGTAAGATACCTAATAGAAAAAAAAAGAAAAACCAACTGACCTGGAAAATAGACCTAGGAGAAAAAAAAAATTAAGAATCATTGGACCCTGAATACCATGACCAAAAAAAGAAATCTTAAAGAAACCTGCTTAGATCTCTTAGAAACAGAGGGCTAAGAAAAAATAGAAATAATTCACTCATCACCTCCTAAAATAAACCCCAAGTGAAAACTCCCATAGACAGCATAGTCAAATACAGAGCTCCCTGTCAAAGGAAAAATATTATCTACTGAGACTACTGAGATCACACAGTCTCAGATGGTTTAGCAGCCATTACTAAAAGAAGTAGAAAATTTGGAATATTACATTCTAGAGAACAAAGTAGCTAAGAATAACTTACTTAATAAAAATGAGGAGGGAAAAATGGATTTTTAATGAAAGAGAGGAGTTTCAAATATTCTTGATAAAAGACAAGAACTGCAGAGAATCTCTGAACTTCAAACACAGGAATCAAGAGAAATATAGAAACACAGAAATATAGAAAACCTGTAATAACTTAAGGATTCTAGAAGAATCATGACTAACCATAATTTTTCATGATGAAACATGCTACATTCCTCCTGTTAGAAATGTGAAAGACTCAGAAGATAGAATGAAACAAATATATATTTTAGGGCATAGTAAAAAAGTGTTTTTGATTGACTAATGCTTGAAATGGGTGTTTTTGTGTATTCATACAAAAATGTGTATATTATGTAAATATAATTTTGGACCTCTGATTAGCACAATGACCAATTTTAGTTTTTCATGATGAAACATGATGAATAGAGAGGTTATAGATAGATACAGTGCAGAATGAGATTTTTTAAAAGACCTGATCAATGTAAAAATTTGTTAATATATTGTGATTAGTAATCATGTGATTAAAATAAAAATGATTTTTCATCTTTCAAAAAAAGGTCTGGAAGACTATACAATGATCAATTCTGATAGACATAGCTCTCTTCAACAATGAGATGATTCAAACCAATTCCAATTGTTCAGTGATGAAGAGAGCCATCTATACCCAGAGAGAGTACTGTGGGAACTGAGTGTGGACCACAACATAGCATTCTCATTCTCTCTGTTGTTGTTTGCTTGCATTTTGTTTTCTTTCTCAGTTATTTTTTCCTTCTTGACCCAATTTTCTTGTGCAACAAGATAACTGTATACATATGTATACATATATTGAATTTAACATATATTTTAACATATTTAACATGTATTGGACTACCTGCCATCTAAGGGAGAGAGTGGGGGGAAGGAGGGGATAATTTGGAACAGAACACTTTGCAAGGGTCTATGTTGGAAAATTACCCATGCATATGTTTTGTGAATAAAAAGCTTTACTAAAAAAACATTATGGAGAAGAGAGGAAAACCAAATATAAAATAATAAATCAAGATGCTTTCCACCTTAACAAAAAAAAAAAATGGTCTGGGTATATAAACCTGGCCAGTTATTTAAGATCTCAGAGTATCAGACTTTTACCTAAGATTATAAATTCCATATCTCAATATTAATTCACAGTTTTAGATTATATATTTATATTGGACTTTATAGTTCCCAAAAAGCTTTTACACACAATATTTTAATTGATTTCCTACTCTAACCCTAGGAGTCAAGTTATGTAAGCATAAATATCTTTATTTTACAGAAAAGAAAGTGAGGTTCAAATAAATACAGTGATGTGGTATCCTATAAATATTAAGTGATGGGGATGGAACTCAATCCAAATTATCTGGTTTTAAGTGCTCTCTCATACTGCCTCACACAATAACACTAACAATGTTTCACTTATAAAGTATTTTCTTGATTCCAAAGTACTTTTTGTACAGTTTTTTATTTTGTTATTTCCTTATTTTTCCCCTAGAATTTTAAAGCTATTTTTGAAGTATATACATGATAGTTTTTATAAAAATCCACTGTATTAAAATCTGACCTTACAAAAGAGGAAAATTTTGAATATAAAAGAATTTTTTATATTCCAAAGTGATTGCCTTTGAGCATTCCTTTATTATGTGTGCTTTAATTAATGTAAAATTTGACTTATTTTGCTTATAATTTTTTATTACCACAAACTCATGGCAAAAAGCCCAAGATATATGTCAGATAGTGAAAAGGGAGGTAAACTGTTTATATCAGACACACAGATAAGTATTCACATTTATTGCTTGAATCAAGTAAAAATGTTGCCCAGAAGAATGCTTCAGCTACTCTATTCATCAGGTGTTTGTTTCACCAGATAGAATGTCAGAAAATAGTTGCTCTGTAGCTCGTGACAATGCCAAAGACAGAATGAGAATTTATAGCTACTGTGGATGGGATTGGGGTGATGTGATACGGAATAGTGAACATTTGAATCTAGAGTATTTCTCATATGAAGTGGAAAGAGTATTAAAATGGAAGTTAGAAAATCTGGGTTTAAAAGCTCTGCTACTTATCACCATGGACAAATCATTTTACTTTGCTGAATCTCAGTTTCCTGATCTGTAAAATGAGAAATTTGGACTAGAATCAGGTTTTTTTTTTTTTTTGTATTATGGACCCATTTGGCAGACTGATAAAACATACAGATCCCTTCTCAGACTAAGATTTTTTAAATTCATAAAGTAATATATGTATAAACACAAAGCAAAACAATTATTAAAATATAGTGATCAATTTTTTTTTAAATTCCAGACCTCATATTAAGACCTCCTGGGCTTGAAGATAGAGCTCTCAGATCCTTTCCCTCTCTAGATAATATTGTATTCTAGAAGCTCTTTGAGCCAAAATAAAATTTTAAAAAAGAACCTCCAAGGTCCTTTCCAGTACTAGATCTACAACTTTATAATCTTTGTGTTGACTTATCTCATCAATGAACAATTTAGTTCTGAAGTAAATATAAAATCAATAATCCCCTCACTACTTGGAGAAAGCTCAAAATTTCAGTCTAGAAGTACTCACTTTCTTTCTCCTCCTCCCTATTATTATTGAGAGTATCTCCTGTAGTCAAGTCCTCCTCCCTCAGGGTTTACTGTAACAATGATTCACTTCTTCCCCCTTCTCAAATCTTACTTCCACAGGACTGGATTCTCCCATCTTACAAAATGACAATAATAAAAGTTGAAGCTTCTTGCTCTACTGTACTGATAGGAGAAGCATATAGAATTTCGCCAGGGTCCTCATATCAGATCTGAGGCTACATAGTTTAATAAGGGCCTTCTGGAGACAATATATTATTTTCTCTTGTTATTGTATTACCATGTAATGGAAGAGGCACTAGATGAAGTAAAAGTTTATCTGACTTCTTTAAGCTTCAGTGGCTTTATTTACTGATAAAATAAAACAACTGAACTAGATGGTTTCTAAGCTCTATTCCATATCTGACATTCCAAAAACTTAGATAGATTAAATAACAAAACACTGAAGATGAGGTTTATGTGAAATTTGGGATCAATTGAATACTTGTGTATATAAAATCTGATATAGCTGTTCCAATTGTTATATTATGCCTAAGGGCACTCTCTTTCTGGGCAGCTAGTAGCACAGTAAATAGGGCACTGGGACTGGAGTCAGTATGACTTGATTTCAGAAGAGACCCAGGATACTTAATAGCTATGTGACCCTAGGCAAGTTACTTCATCTGTCTGCCTCAGTTTCCCCAGAGTTGTTGTAAGGATCAAATGAGATAATATCTATAAAAAGCTTAGCTCAATGCCTGGTGTATGTAGGTGATTAATAAATGCTTATTTCCTTTTCCCCATCTTCCCTCTAAAAAGATTGCTAAGCCCTGACCTAGTTGAAAGTTTGCCTTAATTTAAACTACTTCAGAGGGTGACTTAGATAAAAAAAAAATAAAGTAGCTTTCTAAAGTCCTGGGGATAAGGAAAGGATCAGTAGGATTGGGGGTAAATAGGAAAGTAGATATGATAATTTTATGTCTTGAGGTTTCATTAAGGTAATATGACACTTAGAATGTTCTCAAAGATTGAATAAAATTTATAACTGCCTAAATGATTTTATCCTGAAATTCTGAATCCAGAAAGGAGAAATATATTCACTAGAAAGACAGGACTCTTTGTAATCTTTCCTATTCCTTCAGATGGTGATTTAAATATAGTCAGGATCTGAGATGGGAATGATTGGTTTTATAACCGAAAAATACAGTAATGTAAAATTACTCATTTCTAGTCGCCAGTTACTTATTTTTGTTTATTTGTTCTTCCCAACCCTCTCTGAAATTTGTCACATTTGGTAGAATAGAAAATTATTAAGATTTGCTGATAGGTTTTTCCTATTTTATTTTATTTTATTCCAAAGAAATCTTCAGTGACTCATAATGCCAGAGACACTACTGTTACTGATTCCTTATGATTGGAATTATTTCTGATTCAAAGCATGAAAAGAGTACAGATCCAGATCCAATTCTTTAGATCCATCTGTGTGACTAAAGTGTTAATTTCCTTTCCAACCTACTCCTCCCTGCCTTGTACTCCCTGTAGCACAACTGTCAGTCACTGACCAGGAGTGATCAGTGCCTGTGGTCAAGATGCCAAAAGGAAAATAAAGCATTCATTATCACTGGCTAATGTGCCCAAGCAGTGAATGTGTCTTTCATTAGCTCATGAAAGAAGGAAAATTTCAGTTACTGAGTCATAATGGTGACCTAGAGACAAACAATCTAGGCAAGTAATCTTTACTACCTATAAAAGACAGAATTTTATGACAATTATATGATTGTTTTAGCAATACTAATCCCTGGGACTATCTATATCAGTGATTCTCAAAGACTGATATGGGCCACTGATAAGTACTTAGAGAGAGCTCTAACTTGAAAAAACCATCTTTTAACAATGCCACCCCCTCTATCTTTTGCCTTCCTTTCACCCACAAATTTCTCCAACATGTGGTCAACATCTACTGCATTCACATCGTCATTGCTCATTCTCAAATGAATTCTTTGCCATCTAGCAATTTATGGTCTCAACAAACCATTAAATCTGCTCCCTTGAAAGTTTTAAATGACATTTTAATCACCCAAACCCAAAGGCTTTTTCTTAATCCTCTTTCTTCTTTTCTTCTCTACCATCTTGAAATTCTCTCTTTCTTTGGATTCTATGGCACTGCAGTGCCTCCTCCCTTACCTTTTGTACTGCTGACTTGATTATGCCTTTTTCTCATGCACAAAGGTGGGTATACTCCGAAAGATTGTTCTTGAGCTCTCTGATACTTTTTTCTTCAGAAATCTTGTTTACACTCATAATTCAATTGTCACCTCCACTTAGGATACTACTAGATCTATGTCTTTAGTCTTGACCCATCTCTAGAATTTTAGCTTTTATTCTTCAATTGTCTTAGTCATTTTAATCTCCAACTATTACTACAGTTAAAAATTTCTAAAACCTAAATATGACCACATATTGAAACTGGAAGGGATTTCAGAGATGAACTAATCCAATCATCTAATTTTATAGATGAGGGACTTGAGGCTTAGAGAGGTTATATGCAGTTATATAAATCCAAGGCTATGTAAGTAATAAAGTAAGAGGTAAAATTTTAACTGGGGTCCTCTGAATACAAATCCAGTGTTCTTTCACTAGGCTACTCTCCCATTCATTTTCTCTCCAATGCTGATTCCCCTTGGAGCTTCCTTATTCATCAGTGATGCAATCTTTTCTGCATTAATGGAGTTTAGGAACTTTGGACAGTTACAGTTACTCAATTCTGGGAAGCACAGTTGTTCCAGGATTACAAAAATTCCTAACTGAAGATGGAATCCTGCAAAATAACCTTGTACCCTGCTACAATCCATCATAAAAAGCTGACAGATTTTTTTTAGCACATAAACATGGCCAGAATACTTTTCTGATTCAAACTCTCCAGAGAACCTATGGGCTATAATCAAGGTTAGACTTGAAAAAAATTGACTCTTTGATAAAGATACACCACAGCATCTTTTAGAGCGATAATAGTGTGATTCCATGATAAAAAAAATAAAATTTCTGTCAAGATCTCATGAATTTAATCCCATAGCATATAAAAAAATTCCTGTAGAAAAAATTTGTTTTAAAATGTTATAAGGCATAGCAATAAATTTAATTATTTTACATTGTCATAAGTAATTAGCATGGCAGTTAATGTCGGCTTAAAATTGCTGACTAATTAAAATTTTTATAAATTGAGTTAATTGAAATGAAGAAATTTTCTTATTCTTTCTCATGCCAAAAGTATTAAGATGGATGCCTGGGTGAATGTCTCACTTCACATTCAAGAAATATATTTAATTTCAACAAGTCAGAAATCTAGGTTCAAACTAAAGGGAAAAAAATTAGGGAACTCTGGAAGATTTGGTCTAGCTTTGAGTCATTTCTGCTATGAAGAAATTTAGGTAATCCAGATTTCACTTGGAGGCCAATCTGTAGGATGAAATTGGTTATATTTAGGTACTAGCATTCAGTTTGGTTTAATAATGTTAATAGTTAAATTTTTACATAGTTTTATGGTTTAAAAAATGCTTTAAAAAGATTATCTGGGGCAGCTAGGTGGCTCAGTGGATAGAGCACCAGCCCTGAAGTCAGGAGGACCTGAGTTCAAATCTGGTCTCAGACACTTAACATTCCCTAGCTGTGTGACCCTGGGCAAGTCACTTAACCCCAATTGCCTCAGCAAAAAGAAAAAAGCAAAAAAAAAAAGATTATCTAATTTGATCCTTCCAACAACCCTATAAAGTAAGTACTAATGTTATCCCCATTTACAGATGGAGAAATTGAGGCTTACAAGTGACTTGTCTAAAGTCACACAGCTAGTACATGTCTTGAGACTGGATTCACACTTAGGTTTTTCTGACTCCAAGTCCAACACTCTATTCACTGTACCACCTAGCTGCCTAATACAAAGTATAAAATGATAATACTCATATGTTGTGATGATAGCCCAGTGATAACAACTTTGAATTTATTTACTAATTTGCTCATCATTGAAAATGATTCATCAATCCTTTACTTTGATGTTTTGAACGAACTTCTGGTTTAGCTGGGCAGGTGGGCTTCCCTGTATGCTATTAACTGGCCAATGAGGGATCGTTAGAGATAAGGACAACTCTATTTGAAATTATTATTAAAAGGTACTCCATTAGGACTCCAAATTAAGTTTACTTGCAGGTCTAGATTGCTGCATGTTAACAGATGATAATGGCTTAATGTGTAATCTCTCACAATCTTTTTTTTTGTTTGTAAGAAGACTTTTTTAAAATACAAAAATTCACAGAACACTATGACACTATGACAGGATCCTCTGATGGCCTTCACTTCCCTGGCACAGCTTCCTCCCTACAAATAGGCTCTATATAACTTCATTCAGTTCCAGCTTCTCTAACAGCTTATCCCTTGGGTACAGCTTGGTTCCCTCTCTACGACCCCAACCCACCCCACACTACCATAATGAAATCTGATTGTCCCAAGCTTCTCTGACCCAACTCTGGGATCTGAGACCAATAAACACCACTCATACTCCGGGTCTTTTGATCTGGGTGAATGTCTAACACCACTGGAGTCATATTCTGTAGACCTGCTGATCAAACATGATTTCATGAAGAAGAGATGGCAGCAGCATCTTGGTAAAGTTAAGTGCTGCTATTATCTTTGTTGGATATTCTTGCTGTGTTTGGGCAAAGTAAACCCCCTTTGTTAAATATCCTAACATCAAATCTGAATTTATAGGGTGTTGGCTTTAGAGGTCTTAAGTTTAAGTTATATTACTAGAATGTGTTGAATAACAAAATATATAACAAAAAGCTATTATGGATTCATGCTTTTAGATGATTTTGTATTTTATTACTCATAATATTATCTACATATATTTGAAAAATAACTATGCATATATGTGTGTGTATATATATTATATATGTATATATATATTTGGAGTTATTTACTATTGAGTTATTTAATGACATGGACCACTTTAACCACTCAACATGTCTTATTAAATGTCTATAGAATGCCATAGGCCCTAGGGATACAAAGGCAACCTGACTTCAAGGAGTTTATGGGAAAACAACATATGTGATAAAATATAAAATAGATATCAGATACATATTATATAGATATGAAATAGCAAAATGATTTTGAAAAAGCACTAGCAAATGGGGACATAAAGAAGGTGACACTTGAGATGTCTTTTAAAAATGTATTTAGGGGCAGCTAGGTGGCGCAGTGGATAGAGCACCAGCCCTGAAGTCAGGAGGACCTGAGTTCAAATCTGATCTCAGACACTTAACATTCCCTAGCTGTGTGACCCTGGGCAAGTCACTTAACCCAATTGCCTCAGCAAAAAAGCAAAAAAAAAAATGTATTTAAATGGGTTTATTTATTTTTATACATGCTAGATATAATGTTTCCCCTACTGAGCTCTATATCTCACAATAACAACCAACAACAAAAAATGACCAACAACAAAAAATGAAAAACAAAACTCTCATCATAAACACGAATTGTTCTGCAAATCAAATTTCCACATTCATCTTTGCTCCAAAATTTATGCTTTTCTCTGGATTTCAATTTCATCACCTCTCTGGCAGGAAGTCTTCAAAACTCATGGTTTATTGTTTGTAATGATCAGAGTTCTAAAGTCTTTCAAAACTGTTTTCCTTCTATATATTTTTGTAATCACATAAATTCTCCTCCTAGTTCTGCTCACTTTATTCTTTACCACTTCCATAGAAGTCTTCCCAGTTTCCTTTTAAATGGTACAATTTATTTTTTATGGTACAATGATATTCCATTGTATTCATTACCATAATTTGTATAGCTATTCCTCAATAAGAAAATGCACTTTTAATTTCCAATTTTTTACTACCATGAAGAGAATTGCTATAAATATTTTTGTAAATAAAAGTCCTTTTCTTCTTTGTTTTTTGTGGTATATAGGTCTAGTAGTAGCAAAGCTGGGCCAGAAAACATGTGCAATAATTCCAAACTGTTGAGCTTAATCTTAAAGGAAACTAAGGATTCTGAGAGAAAGACATGAGACTGGAGTGCATTCTTGATATAAGAACAACCAAAGTATAGAGTTATGTATAAAGAACAGCAATTAAACCAATTTGACAGGATGTATATAGAGAGGAGTATTATTCAAATAAGCTTGCAAAGTACGTTGGGGCTAGATTGTGAAGGGAGTTGAATGTCCCCAAAAGAATTTTGTATCTGATCCTGGTAACATTACATGAATTTATTGAGTTAGATAGAAGGATAGTCTGATTTATATTTTAAGGAAATCAATTTAGCAGCGGTATGAAGAATGGATTGGAATAGGGAAATATTTGAGGCAGAGGGAGGAATTATGTAGCTATAATAACAGTATAGGTAAAGAGGTGTGGTGGGCCTAAATTAGGATAATTAATGGTTCTATGAATGAAAAGAAGGAGATGGAAGCAGAGACTCTATAGAGGTAGAAATGTCCCTTGTCAAAGATATCATGAAGCTTCCCTGATGTGACAGTGGAGTAAGAAGCTATGTCTTGTTTTGGCTTCCTCTATTGACCAATATGTAATTTTGATTTTGGTTGGTGGAGTTAATCTTTTTTCTGTTCTTTCATTGAAAACTGTTTTATAGCTAACTCTTAAAACCATACGTCCCACTTCCGTTCTAGAGTACACTTTTCCCCTATAATTTGGAGGTTGCTCCCCAAAAATGCTGCTAAAAGTGACCCTGGAAGCAATGTGATAATAGTACTGGGAGACAAGAACTTGACTACTGAGTTAGCTGGGAAGATGCACACTCAGGAAAGTATTTTGTTTCAAGAATAGAAAAGGAGTTTCAATCAACTAATCAAAATTATCGAGTACCTATTATGTGTGAGGAACCTAAGCCTTGGGGATACAAAAAAGAAGCTGAAGACAGTCCCTGCCTTAAAGGAGCTCCAAAGGGATGTTAAAACCTGAAACAGGTTTTTGGGGATATTATGAATATCCCCTGCCTTCCTTTCTGGCACCAGTTATTTTTCAGTATTCTTAACTGTGGATACATTTTGGTTATGTATCTCATGTCTAAACCTGCCCTGTGCCAATAAAAATTCATTACTATGTGTTCCCTGTTTGTGCTCTTCATTGCTTCACTGTTTTTACCCTTTCCATTTCCAAAAATTATCATCCTAGTCTAGTCTTTTTTTATTCAAATCTAAATCCCTGCAACAGCCCTCTATCTGATTTTCCTCCCTTTAGAGTTTTAGAATATTAAAACTGGAACAGACATTAGCGACTTCTTAACCCATTTTTTTGTATGTGCTGCTTTGGTTTCTGGTGAAACTTATGAATGCCTTTTCCAAAGAATATTTTTAAATGCAAAACTCCTCAAACTAAAGCCAACACAAAAATACACATGGAATTACAAAGGAAACTAGTTATACAGTTATCCCTTCCACATCAAGGGGTTAGGAAAACAGCACCCTTGCAATCTGGAAAGTTCATAAAATTTTTTTGGCCCTTCCTTTGTACCAGAGAAGAAGTCTGAATTTTATAGCATGTCTACGGTACTTTATTGTAAAATTTGGTGTATTTGGTCTGCGTTGTCTGTTGGCCTTCCCATATCTCCACAGCTTCCACAAAACTCCCCCCCCCCCCAAATTCCCACTAGTTTCTCATATTGACCCACATCACACTATAGAAGAGACAACTATTGAAATATAGTCATTCTTTTTTTTTTTTTAAGTTTGTAGACTCAGGTTAAGAATTCCTAATCTAGACTAATGCATTCAGAGAAAGAAGTCCAAAGACCTCCACTAATGTGCCCAAGGTTTTATAGATAGTAAAGGTTAGAGCCAGGATTAAAACAAGTCATCTGACTCCAAATTCCATGCTCTTTCCACTGTACAATGTTCAGACAGTTCACACAAATGACAGGATTAGGACTGGTGTTCTTTCTATTGCATCACCTTACCATGCAAAATCCCTATCACCTGGATTCTCTATTTCTATCACTTTAAAAAAAAACACATTCTCCTGGACATAATGATAGCACCCACTTCACAGGGTTATGAAGAAAATCAAATGAGACAATGTGTATAAAAGACTTTGCCAACTTTACAATGTTTTATAAAACCTAGCTGAGAAGGGACAAAATAATCCAGGAAAAAATACTATTTTGAGACAGCTTCCCTAATACTGAACAGGTAACATCTGGTAGTATCATGTATGTGTGATTTGTTTCTGATCTAGATTGTGTTTTCATTTAAGTCTGGAACTATGTTATTGAATCATAAGATTTTGGGCTGAAAGGAATATTCAAGTCCATTGTGTTAGGGCAAGAGAAGTTAAATGATTTGTTTCAACTTACATGGGTGGCAAGTAGTAGACTGAGATGCAAACCCCTGATCTTTCAATGTCCTTTCCATTATGTCATTATGTTCTTTATTTCTTTGGTATACCTTGTTATTCAGGCAGTCAGTTAACTAATATGTACAAAGCACTATACTAAACACTAAATTCCTCTTTAAATTCCATGCATAAAGAAGATGCTTGGTATATTCTTAAGTTGAATTGAAACAATCAATTGAGAAGCATCTATTTTCCCCAGTTACTTGTAAATATAGTTTTCAACATTTATAAGATTTTGATCTCCATTTTTCCCTCCTCTCTTCCACTCCCTTCTCTTCAAAACAGTAAGCAATCTGATATAATTATGCATATACAATCATATTAAACACATTTCCACATTAGTCATGTTGTTAAAGAATCAGAACAAAAGCGAAAAACCACAAGAAAGAAAAAAAACAACAAAGTGAAAATAGTATGTTTCAATCTGCATTCAGATTCCTTAATCCTTTCTCAGAATGAGTCTTTTGGAACTGTCTTGGGTCATTGTATTACTGAGAAGAGCTAAGTCTATCAAAGTTGATCATTGCAAAGTGTTTCTGTTACTGTTTACAATATTCCTCTGTTCCTGTTTACTTCAATCAATATCACTTTATGTAAGTCTTTTCCAGGTTTTTCTGAAATCTGTCTGCTCTTCATTTCTTATAGAACAGTAGTATTCCATTACATTCATATGCCACAGTTTATTTGACCATTCCCCAGTTGACGGGCATCCTCTCAATTTCTAATTCTTTGCCTCCACAAAGAGAGCTGCTATAAACATTTTTATATGTGTGGGTCCTTTCCCCTTTTTATGATCTCTTTGGTTTACAGACCTTGTAGTGGTGTTGCTGAATCAAAGGATAAAGTAACATCCATCTTAATGTATAGCTCCATCTCAAAAAAATGAACTCTTTGACCTTTACATTTCCAGGGCTCTCAGGAGAAAGTTGGCCAAAAGTTCAGGAGAAATTAGGAGCTAAAGCTTTTTAGCCACTCAGTTACTTCCTGTTTCTAAGCAGGTACTATTGATTTTTTCTCCCTCAAGTACCATATATTTTGCAAGACAGCCCCTACTAGATTTTACTCACTCATTATTGTAGAGTGACAACTTTCCAAATATTTTCAGATAATTTAGAATCTAAAAGTATTTATTGTATATACATAATTGTATAATTTCCAGAAAAATAAAACCTAGAGTGAAATTATCTTATTATAAAATATGGAAATAAGGAATAACAATCCCAGGGACAAAGCCAACTTTATTTCAAAGAATTACCTATTCATGATGGACTCAGCTTCCCAAATTCCTCATAAACTATTTATCAGTTTCTTAAAAGAAAAACCTACAGTGACTCTACATCAATATTTAATGCAACAATGCCTGGAGCATTAGATTGCCTTTCACATTTGTGAAAAAAGAGAGGAAATATAGATATTGCCCTGTTCTTTAACAGTGGGAACCTCAGCTATATTCCAACTGTTGTCATCATTGCCATTGTTTCCTTCTTAACACTATTAATGATTTGGTGTCATGTGGTTACACTGAAACCTCTTGCTACTCTCGCTTGACAGATTTAACTGCACCATTTGTTGCTATTGATCTCTGTATTTGACAAGAGTATATGGAATGTTGTAGGTTGACCTAAAGCTGTCAAGTAGCTTACACTGTATCTTATTAAAGAATGGTTTCTTGGAATTCTTTGTTACATTCCTGAATGATACAAGGTTGTTTTTTTTCCCCCTCAACTCTTCCCTAGTTGTGATCCCTTTCTTGCTGATATTTGGTTATTGAATCCTAATATTCCTTGATAGATTTTGCTTTCATTTTTGTGCCATAACTAGTCAGAATGCATTCCTGTGAGGTTTTTTTTTTTTGTTCTTTATATGCTGATTTCTTGCCTTACCAAGCTTATCTGGTAGATATCGAGCAGAATGTCATATCAAATTTTTCTGTCACACAAAAAAACAGATGGTTTGTTTGAAGTCTATATGTATGGACCAAGATCTGCCCTACATGAGTAGAAGCATGAGATATAGATAGAGGTCAGATAAAGGGGCTTGTTCTGCCTGTGCTGCTGTTGACTTTACATCTGAGATGACTGTCAGGCAACATGTAGATCAGTGTGTTGATTTTTCTTCACAGGCAGGAATGAAGTATACTCTTCATTTAAATCAGAAACTAGATGTGATAGATTTATGTCAGTCCTATGATGAGGCACCCCTGATTTTATCCTAAAAAGCATTTGTCATCTTTTCTCACCTCTTCCTTTTAGAATTTTTTCATTTCCTAAAAA
Source organism: Myrmecobius fasciatus (assembly GCA_023553655.1). Classification (NCBI taxonomy): domain Eukaryota; kingdom Metazoa; phylum Chordata; class Mammalia; order Dasyuromorphia; family Myrmecobiidae; genus Myrmecobius; species Myrmecobius fasciatus. Next base: position 142,594 of record JAJPUD010001457.1, read on the forward strand.
ATTCAACTAAAACACTATCTCCTTTTTGAAGCTTCTCCTGATCTTCTTAAGGTACTGGTGCTTCCTCCTAAAAAAATTACCTCATAATTATTCTGTAGTTAGGTGTATATATGTTGTCTATCTTTTCTGCTCCTCTAAAATATGTCTTTGAGGTTAGGAACTCTTTCACTTTTGTCTTTGTATGTCTAGAACCTAGCACAGTGCTTGGTAAATAGTAGGTACTCCTAGTGATCTAGTGAGTGATCCTTCTATTTGCAAGTCCTTATCCTCTTCCCCAAATATCTTGCATTTATCTTGCATAAATTGGTATAAGAAGGAATTGGCCAATAATCTGAGTTATTTAGAACCTTTGCAGATGGTCATATATTCCTAATGTGAACTTTGGAGGCATGTATGCGTATCATGTAACTTTCATAACTATGGAAGTAGGATTGGGGTGCATTTAAAAATTGTTTGATAGCCAGGGTCACTTTCTTGGTATAGACTTTTTCTATATTTACTGACAGTGGAGAAGGGAGCCAACTAGCTGATAGCTTCCAAGTAGGATCTTCTCTTACACAGAGCTAACATATATTTGGGAGAGTATAGCTTTGGTGTTGCTACTGTCACTGAAATATTTATTCTTTTTGCTTTTAGGTAAAGAAGACATAGGATAGTTATGATCTTGTGAGATTTGAAAGATCAAGAAAAGAAGGCATAGGAGGAGAGTCCATTCTGGATTTGGAGGCCAGCCAGTCTAGTAATAAACAAGCCCAGTTCTTGGGACTCATACTAGTGGTACCTGCATTTGAATATGAACTAGGTGGGAATAATATGTAGAAACTAAAAACCTGGAAATCAAGGCACTGGAGAGTGGCAAAACAAATTATGGCATATGAAGGTAATGTAATACTAGTTTGCTATAAAAATGATGATGAAGAGTGAAATGAGCAGAACCAGGAGAATCATGTTTTAATAACAACATTTTAAAGAAAAACAAATCTGAAAGGTTTGAAAGCTTGAATCAACAGAATGAACAACCACGCTACATTCAGGATAAATCTATATCTATATATATTATGTACATATATTTATGTGTGTATGTGTGTGCACTTATGTGTATACAATGTAGGAATTAGATTTGTTTGACTATTTGACAAAAAGAATTTTACCTTGAGGGAGAGAAAAATATTTTTGTCAATTGAAAAAAAATTAAAAAAAATAAGTACTGACAGTTTGGCTTACACAATACTACTTGGATACACACAATTCAAATGCAGATTTTGCCAAATGAACTAAAAATAATAATTTTATCTTTCATTTAGGTTTTTGCAGTATTCCAGTACCATGTACATATTCCACTGACATCTAAATAGAAATGAAGGCCCTCACTCAGATAGATAGTGGTAACTTCACTTACATTTCGGACTTGAATAATTAAACCTTGGGCTTTTTAGGTGGTTATTAAGTCAGTCAATCAACAAGCCTTTATTAAATGCCTCAGGATTAAAAAAAAACAAAAATAAAACACTGCCTTGTCCTCAAAACCTTTATCAAGGAAAACAACACATGTACATATTGAAAGCTGTAAGTTAGCTACAAATCAGAAAAGACATTAGCCACACTTGGAAAAACAGCCTCTAATATTGTCACATTTATATATCCAAGAAAATTGTTACTTCCAATGCTCTAAAAGTGAGTTCAGTTCATTTATTATGAATGATTTGAAAGGACTTCACACATACATACTCAGGAGACATCAATTGGACAATGAAAAGTTAGAATAGGAAAGTAATCAGATTTTTTTTAAACTCTTGGTAAATAGTACCATTTTTACTAGATACATGTGAATGTGTCTACAATATAAACAAACAGAACAAAACATTCCCTTAAAAAACACCTCCAAATTTCACATAATCATGATGACAAAACATCTCCAATCAAGAGATGAGAAAATTCACCTCTCTACATTTTTTTTGTTGTTGTTGCAGAGGCAAGAAGACTCTGCAAACTATGGTTGTGGAACATTTTATCCACTGTTGAACATAGTTGATATATTGGTTAATTTTACTGAACTGCTTTCCCCCCCCATTATCTTATGATAGTTCCATGAGTAGGAAAGGGGGAGGAATAGATTCAGAAATGAAGATGAGAAAAACATGTCAATAAAATATTTTTAAGTGAAAAAGAATTAATGTTGTCTATATTCATAAGTTTGAGAGAAATGTCAATTAAATAAAGATGGTACTCCTTGCCTTCCTCCCTGCCACATATTAAAATTAGGTATTATGTTTGCTAAGAAAAAGAGACTTTTCTCTGCCCATTTGACTATATATTAGAAAGATACACTCACACACTATATTACTATCAAGATATTTAACATATTTAATGGATACTGCTCCCTATGGACCAAATCAATTGAAGATCTTTGGGAAATCATTTAACTAAGATTGACTTTTTTTTACAGCCATATTTCAACCAGAACATCAATGAAAGAATCTCAAGGATAAATATCTAATTATATCATTGACAAGAAGGTCCAATTCCAGAAGCATGAAAACTCAGGGTGTTAAGATGAATCAAGGCAGGTAAGGGGCTCCCTTGACTAGGCTATGCCTCAGGAGACAAAGGTTCTGGAGCCAATTACATTTGAAGGTTGCTTCTTGGGATTGAAAGAAAAAACAATTAAGTCACAAGGTGAGTCCCAGGTAAAATCAAGCCCCTGGGACTTGGGTTAACCATTTGGGACTTCTTATGTTGCTAGGCTGCCAGAATTTATCCCAACAACCACATGAGATAATACTCAGCATATGTGGAAACTTTGAACATGTTTACTTCTGTCTCTGTCCTATGGATTAGGCTAGAAACAAGAGAGACATGTGCCTCTGCACATTTGTGAAGTGAGGATGTGGCTATTTAAAAGAAACCACTGATATTTCAATTCAGAAGACTCTTCCTGTAACAACATAACAATGATTATTTAGGCTTAAGATAATTCCTTTTTTTCAACAAACAGTCCCTAGATAGGGCTGTTGGTATTTGATGGTTTGGGCTGGGATTTGGTTATAGAATTCTGTGGCTTCTTACTAATGGGATAAACCTAGGAATTCTAGGAGGAAGAAGTGAGAAGGTAACCCAACCCAACATGGACAACAGACTTTGCAAAGATGTAGAAAAAGAAGTGAAATATTCAGTTTGTCTGGAAAATAGAATGCATGAAGGAGAATTAAATAAAAAAAAAACAAATCTGGAATTGGAAGTTGGTTAAATTAGGTATTAGGTGTTGGCTTTGGCAAGAGTCCTATACACACGTAAACCTAATCTATACTACTATAATTATCCTTTTATTGTTACCATAGAAAGTTTCAGTCACATAGATATTCAAAGATTCATTAAGAAAGGTAAGCTTGGCTTTTAGTTCTTTCTCTGGACCTCACAGGATCATCAGGTTCTACTGATCATAGCTCTCATGGAAATGTTGTTGCCACCAGGTTGTCACCTGTCTGCATCATTCCTTTTATCCCACTGAAATTTTAGGTGCCATATCAGCCCAAAATCTCCCAGGCAGTTGTGAAAATATAGTCAATGAAATGGGCATGGTGCCTTGATGCTCCATCACCTTGGATTTTCCCTCTCTAAATTTATAACTTTATTTTCCTGCTTCCATACAGCTAAGTCTCCACTGTGCAACTGCTCTAGGGTATCTCCCCAATACATAACTGGAACTAAGTAAGGTTTATACCAAAGCCTGACCAAAGCCTATTACATCTGCCCTTTGCACTGCCTCTGAGTGACCATCTTATACTATTACTAAAATCTCAGTCCTGTTATGGTATTGTCTCCCTCCTTTAAGACACCAGAAATATAGTCCCAGGCTATGGTCATTGTGGTTAAAATGATTACTTTAGTAGAGTTTGAAATAGAAACTTCCTAATGGACACTAACCACCCCAAATAGATAGGATCTCTTTCAGGCCTCTGCTCAACAGAATGTAGTAATATGGAGAATTTAGACAACTCTATGGAAGGACAGTGAAAGTATATTAGACTTTTTCCAGATGAAAGCAAAATGTTCCTGACTAGAGTCAGCTATAGGAAAACAGAAAAGACATTGATGAGTTCAATAAGTACTTACCATTTATCTAGGCCTGGACTCCCTGGTCTCACCCAGCTAAATATCATCCATAACACCTTAGCTATACTGCCAATAACATCTCTTTGTCCATTAGTTCAGAACACATCTTCTTGATGCAGCTGATGAGAAGGAAACAAATCATTCCATCATAGTCTTCTTTTTGTTAAAGATGGAAAAATGTGGTTTTCTCTATAATACTCTGTGCCAATTCTCTGAATAACAATCCCAGTCCTGTCCCATATGCATAGCTTCCAGATTTTTTTTCTGTTATCTTTTGTGGTATATTTTGAAATTGTTGTGCTTTGAAAGGTGGATAATACTATAACTAATTCAACCATTTAATTATGCACATGATAACATGATATCAACAGTTGATCTTGAGAATATTCCTGGCTTTTTTTTTTTTTCCTGAGGCAATTGGGGTTAAGTGACTTGCCCAGAGTCACACAACTAGGAAGTATTAAATGTCTGAGGCTAGAGAGAATACTACTCTTAATAGGAGCTCTTTTAATTTCTCAGTGTGTTAAGAATTTATTAACACTAATCCTTAATAGTTTTTTTGCATTGTTGTGGCTATAATTATAGTTTTCTTTAGTGAAGTTTGTGTTATTATCCTGCTCAAAAGATCCTTATTGTTTCAAGAGCAAATGGTATTTCATGATTTCTTTAGTAGAATTAGACTTTTTTTTTTGCTGAGGCAATTGGGGTTAAGTGACTTGCCCAGGGTCACACAGCTAGGAAGTGTCTGAGACCAGATTTGAACTCAGGTCCTCCTGACTTCAGGGCTGGTGCTCTAACCACTGCGCCACCTAGCTGCCACCTAGCTGCCCCCTAGAATTAGACTTTCATTATGAATTTCCCCCTTGCTTTTTGGGTCTTCCTTTATTTAGGTCATTATAATTTTTATTTTAGTCTTAATACAGGTTCTTTATATTCCTAGCTAGGCCAATTCCAAATTATTTGAAATTTCTGTTGTAGTAAAAGATGTTTCTTATTTTATTACATCTAAAAATGTTTGTTGATAGAAAATAAGAATTCAATTTATTTCTTGTAAGTTAACCTGTCTTGCACTTTACTGAACTAATTTACTATTTATTAATTTTTGAGTGACATGGCCAGTATTTCTACAGACACTTTTATTCCTTGTGTAAATAATGATATTTTGACTTTCTTTATTTTCAGAATTTTTAAAATTGTTTTAGCCTCAGTCAATTACTGACCACCTGCTTGCAATAGGACAGAGTAGTCTAAGAGGCTCACAGAAGCTTCTCAGGTGCTTAGAGAAACTGCAGTGTTCTGAGTCTCAGCCCCCGGTTTCCTGCCCAGTCTCCCTGTGCTGCCCTCTGGGCAAGGCAGACTGTCCCCCTGCTGGATGGAAACAGATTTGTTCTGAAGTTCTTCCAAGGTAACTTTTTGTATTGTACTCCAAATATTTGGGGGCACTTTGACTCCAGAACCAGTTCAGAGGCTTAATCTGCTGTTGGTTTGAGAGAAGGTCAGAGAAGGTCACAGAGGCTTGTGTCTGCTCTCCACCATCTTGGCTCCACCCCCAGTCCCCATGTTGGGTTTTTTAATTGGAAAAGGCTATATTTTTATTTTGTTGAATTTTTTTTAATCTCAGTCTTGTATACCTGATATTAACACTGCTTGATCAAAATGAATAAATTTCTATATTCTATATATAGGTCCAAAATTTATTCAGTACTTTTGTATCTATATTAATTAATTATTGGCTTAAAAATTTCTTTTTTTAATGTTAGCTTTGTCTGGTTTGAAAATTAATACCATGTTTGTTTCAAAATTTTTACATTTATGAATAATATATGTAATATAGGGATTATATGTATTCAGTAAGTTTAAAAGAATCCTCTTATTAAGCTCTCTGGATCAGGTTTTTTTGATTAATTCTCTGACTATATCATCTTTCTTGATCTTAGTCAAAAGGCCAAGAAGAGATATATGCCATGTTTTTTTTAAAACATTTTTTGCTGTCCTGCTTTTTATTTACTTCTGCAATAAGGTCTTAAATATCAAGATCTCATTTGACTTACATTGGAGAATTATGGAAAATCCCTTACAAAATTACTATACTATATCATCTATAACAAACATTGCTATAGAAATTATAATTATCTCCATGGTGGGCTTAAATAATTTTTTAAAAATTGCCTTTGGGCACATACTGAAACCAACTCTGCCAACTCTTGTATTTGTCTCTCTTAAGGAGAACTTAAGTCTTTTTGAATTTTGGAGCAACAATACTACATTAAGAAAAATAATAATTAAATTAAATAGAGATGGTCTTAATTGTCGTCATAATTATTCAACCAAGAACTTATAATAAGTGCTGAAATTACTAGCATGTTCACAGAATCTTGTTATTTGGGGGTTATTGAACTCTTAAAATATACTTTACCATTGCTTCCTTGATAACTCAGTCTTGAAAATGGATTACTACTTACCTTTCATAGATCTAATTGGTCCAGTACTATTTTTTCAAATTACATGCAAAATGATACATCTATTGTCTTTTAACTGCACTACACCAATAATCTCCCAAGGTACATAAAATTGCCATTATGTGCAATATGATCTTGGAATGTAACAGGTACAGTTAGATAAGGAATGTGCTAACAAAAGATCTAATCACAGATCTCAAGAGGAAAAAAATAGCTGGCATATCATTAGAGATGTCACCTGCAGAAAATTAGGAATGTATATTTTAACATATAGCCAGTCTATTTAACTATTTGCAGTTGAAATGTTTTTTTCTGTCAAAAATCATTATGGGAATAAAATCTTCTCTCTCATTATGTAACGAATCTAAATATAATTATCTGTCCATTTCCACTGTAGCATAGTTGAACTTTCTTTTCATGTTATCATTGTTATAGGCCATATAAAAATAGATTAATAGAATAACAATTGTATAGGAAGTTGATGAATTTTTAGATATGTAAGCTGAAAAATACATTTGATTTTAAATGTATCAACAAAACTGACTGAAAGTTAAAATTCCGAATATATCTTTTTATATTAACTATATTATATTACATTTTATGTTATATTGTATCATAAACTTTCATCTTAACAATAACAGTTCCTCTATTGGGTCATAGGAAATATGAAAGCTCAAGATTTTAGAAGTCAAATTTTTATTAAAATATATATAACACTTGGGGCAGCTAGATGGTTCAGTGGATAGAGCACTGGCCCTGGAGTTAGAAGGATTAAATCTGACCTCAGACACTTAATATTTCCTAGCTGTGTGATTCACACACACACACACACACACACACACACACACAGAGTTTGAAATATCTCTTTTTATCCTCATAAAAACTCTGAGTTACCATGATCTTCATTTAGCAGATGAGGCAGAGAGGTAATTTGTTAAGAGTTAAATAGCTAATATCTGAGTCAGGACTTGAACTGGGGTCTTCCTGATTCTAGGCTCAAAATGCTATATACTTTACCATCTAGCTGACCTATACTTACTTATTACAATAAGGCATATGATTGTAATTAAGAATTTTCTAGGAAAAAATCTGGACAAACGTAAAAAGTTAGAAACCTGACATTAAAAAGAAAAGTATTAAAACTATAATGATCATTTGGTCAAGGGTTATGAATGGACAATTTATAAATCAGAAAATACCATTTGTTAATAACTAATTGAAAACTCTTTAACTAAAGAAATGCAAGAGGGCAGCTAGATGGTATAGTCAATGTAATTTTGCACCTGGAGTTAGAAAGACTCATCTTTCTGAGTTCAAATCTGGTCTCAGATACTATGTCTTCCTCATTTAATTTTTCTTTTAAGTAGAGAGATGCTATAGTATTTAGGACATATCTAAAATCATTATTGCTACCTCTGCTTCTTTCATGTCAACCAAAGGAGAATACATTTTATTCCAGTCTCTGACTTTAATTCCATCTAATTTTTTTTAAATGTTTCAAGTGTGTTTTTTGTAAACAACATGTTGTTGGAGTCTTCTATCCTCTTTCCTTTATGAGTGAGTTCATCCTATTCACATTTACAATTGTGAGTGTTAATTATGTGTTTTTCTTCTATCTTATTATCTTTTTTTTTTATGTTTCACTCTCCTTCTTTATAAAGAAGTTGGTGAGAGAAAAGGATTGCACCTAGCCTCAATGCTCTAAGAGTGTTGAAATTTTTCCTTTTCCTCACTCAGAGCACAATTGGGGATTCTTATCCATTCTTTCTTTATTTCCATTTAGAGTTTCACTTCTTTTAGAGTTTGTTTGGTTTAAAAATAACTTCCCTCCCTTTAAACTATTCTATTTGCCCAATTATATATCAATAAATTAAACAATTTAAGGGAAATGAAAGAATATTTGCAAAAATATAAACTGCTTAGATTTAGCAGAAGAGGAAATGGAGTTTTTAAATAGACCTATTTTGGACAAAGAAATTGAACAGGCCATAGATGAACTTATAAACAATAAGCACCAGGACTAGATGAGTTTATAAATGAATTCTATAAAACTTTTAAAGACCAAATGATTCTTTTTTTAAAAGTTTAATAGTATTTTGTTTTTCCAATTACATGTAAAAATAGTTTTCAACATTCATTTTTGTAAGATTTTGAGTTCCAATTTTTGTCTCCCTCCCTACCTTACTTCCTCCCTCTTCAAGAAAGCAAGCAATCTGATATGTTATAAAACATACTATCATTTTAGCATATTTTCACATTAGTCATGTTATATAAAAAATCAGAACAAAAGGGAAAAGCCATGAGAAAGAAAAAGCAAACAAAAAAGGTTAAAATAGTATGCTATGATCCACATTCAGTCTCCATAGTTCTCTTTCTGATTAAGATGCCATTTTGTATCCCAAGTCTATTTGATCAATATTTTGCTGAAAAGAACTAAGTCTGTCATAATTAATCATTATATAACTTGCTCTAGTTGTGTACGGTGTTTTCCTGGTTCTGCTCACTTCACTCAACATCACTTCATCAAGTCTTTGCAGGCTTTTCTGAAATTGGTTTACTCATCATTTCTTATAGAACAATAATATTCCATTACATTCGTATACCATAACTTATTTAGCCATTACCCAACTGATGAGCGTCTGTCTACTCGATTCCCAGTTCCCTGCCATCACAAAAAAAGAGCTGCTACAAACATAATTGCACATGTAAGTTCTTTTTTATCTTTTATGATTTCTTTGAGATACAGACCTACTAGTGACACTGCTGTATCAAAAGGTATGCACAGTTTTATAACCCTTTGAGCATAGTCCCAAATTGCTCTCCAGAATGGTTGGATCAGGTCACAACCCCACCAACAATGCATTAGTGTCCCTAGTTTTCCCATATAACCTTCAACATTTATTATTATCTTTTCCTATTGTCTTAGTCAATCTAATAGAAGAGAAGTGGTACCTCAGAGTCATTTTAATTTGCATTTCTCCATTCAATAGTGTTGAGTATTTTTTTTTTTATCTCACTATAGATAGCTTTAACTTCTTCATCTGGAAATTGTCTCTTCATATACTTTGATCATTTATTAATTGAGGAATGACTTGTATTCTTTTTCTTTCTTTCTTTCCTTCTTTCCTTCCTTCCTTCTTTCTCTTTCTTTCTTTCTTTCTTTCTTGCTGAGGCAATAGGGGTTAAGTGACTTGCCCAGGGTCACACAGGTAAGAAGTGTTAAGTGTCCGAGATCAGATTTGAACTCAGGTCCTCCTGACTTCAGGGCTGATGCTCTATTCACTGCGCCACCTAGCTGCCCCAATTTTATTCTTTTTTTAATAATTTATTTTATTAAAAAAGAATAATAAAAAAAGATACAAAACAAAATAGAACAAAACAAAAAATACATTGTTATGTACCCAGCAAAACATCAGGGAAAACATATAACGACAAATTATCAATTCAAGAAAGAATATTTATATTAGTGGAAGAGATTATATTCATGAGTGTCCATTTTTCTTTGCTTCCTGCTAAATTGTTCTTTTGCTCTCATGCTATGTACTTTTGTTTTACTTATTGTTTCCCCCCTTTTATTCCCAAACCCCACCCCCAAGCAGGCTATAATTAAGAAAGGATATATTTATGTAGATATGTGTAGATAAATATATACACATAAATACACACCTTATCCCTCTCCCCCCATATACACATACACAGATCTTTCCTATGCCTGCTGACTCTTTGCTTTAATTTTGCTCTTTAATTTACCTTGATTTATATTTTTACAAATTTGACTGAGTTCTCTATATATTTTAGAAATGAAGCCTTTATCAAAAATTCCAGCTGTAAAAAGTTTTTCCCAGCTTTTTGCTTTCCTTATAATCTTGGCTGAATTGGTTTGTGTGTGTGTGTGTGTGTGTGTGTGTGTGTGTGTGTGTTTGTGTGTGTGTGCACATGCAAAAACTTTAAAATTTAATGTAATCAAATTATTCATTTTGTGTTTCATAATGTTCTCTAGTTCTTCTTTGGCCATAAAATCCTCTCTTTTTCAAAGATCTGATAAGTAAGCTATCCCTTGCTCTCCTTATTTGATTATAGTATCATCCTTTATATTTAAATCATGACCCCATCTTTATCTTATCTTGGCATAGGGTGTGAGATGTCATTCTATGCTTAGTTTGTCATACCATTTTTCAATTTTCCCAGAACTTTTTGTGAAGTAGTGAGTTCTAATTCCCCAAACTGAAGTCTGAGTTTATCCAACAGATTCTTATAGTCCAATTCTAAAATTAAATATATTATTTGTAATAATAGGCAAAGAAGAAATCCTACCAAATTCCTTTTATGAAAAAAATATGATACTGATATCTAAATCAGGCAGAGTAAAAAACAGAGAAAGAATATTGTATACCACTTTCATTAATGCTAACTAAAATATTACAATGATATATTACAAACATTATATATTATGACTAAGTGGAATTTATACGAGCAATGCAAAGATAGTTTAGCATAAAGAAAATTATTAATGTAATTGTTTATAATAATAATAAAAATAACTAAAATCATATGGTTATATCAATAGATGCAGAAAAAGCTTTTGATAAAATAAAACATTCATTTCTACTAAAAACACTTAAAGGTATAGATATAAGTAGATTTTAACTTAAATTGATAAAAAAAAAGCACTTACCTAAGATCATCAGCAAGCATTATTTGTGATGGGGATAAGATAGAAATCTTCCAATTAAAATCAAATATGAATCAAAGAGGCTCACTGTCACCAGTATTGTTCAATATTGTATTAGAAATCCTAGTAATAGCAATAAGAGAAGAAAAAGAAATAGAAGAAATCAGAATAGGAAACGAGGTAGTAAGATAATGTTTTTGCAAAAAAAGTGATAATATACTCCTAAAGACTTAACTAAAATGTTAGTTGAAACAATTAATAATTTTAATAAAGTAGCATGATATAAATTAAATCCACATTAATCACCAGCATTTCTATATATCATAAACAAAATCCTGTAAGAAGAGATAAAAAGAGATAATCTCATTTAAAATAACCCTAGACATTATAAAATGCCTGAGAGTACATCTGTCAAAACAAACCCAGGAACTATATAAAATACTATATTAAAAAACTTTTCATATAAATAAAATCAGATTTAAATAATTGGAGAATATTAATTGTTCATGAGTAGACATAGCAATATAATTAAAATTGTAAATTTTATCCAAACTAATATTTATATTCAATGCCATTTCAATTAAATAACCAGAATTATCTTCCTGAGTTAGAAAAAAATAATAAAATTCATCTGAATGAATCAAAGGTCAAGAATAGCAAAGGAACAAAATGAAAGATATATAAAGGAAGGAAGTTTAACGGTATTAGATCTTAAACTATATTACAAGATAGTAGTTATCAAAACTATCTGATACTGGCTAAGAAATAATAAGGTAGATCAGTGGAACAGAGCAGACATACAATTTACTGCAGCAAATAATTATAGTTACCTTGTAATTTGACAAATGTAAAGACTTAAGATTTTAGGAAAAGACTTTATTTGTTAAAAAAATTTTGGGGAAAGCTGAAAAGCAGTCTGGGCAGAAATTGGACATAGAACCAGTAGCTTACACCATTTACCAAGATAAGGTCAAAATGGACACATGACCTAGATATAAAGAGAGAAATTACAAAAGTTTGAAGAACATAGAGCATGTTAATTATGAGATTTATGGATAAGTGAACAATATGAATAAGAGATAGTAATAAGGTATAAAATGGATAAATTTGATTATATTAAATCACAAAGGATTCATGCAATTAAACAAATGTAGCCAAGATCAGAAGGAAAACAGAAAATTGAGAAAATATTTTATAGAGTTTCTCAGATAATGGTCTCATATCTAAAATATATAAAGAACTTTATCAAATTTGTAAGAATACAAGTTATTCCTCAAATAATAAATAGTCAAAGGATATGAACAAGCAAGTCTTTGAGAGAGAAATACAAACAATTCGTAGTCACAGAAAAATGCTCCCAATCAATATGAATTAGAGAAATATACATTAAAACAATCTTGAAATATCATAATACACCTATCACAGTAGCTAAAATGATTGAAGAGGAACAGCAACAAATATTGGAAGAGATGGAAAAAATTGGGATGTGAATTCACTGTTGATGCTTCTGTTAACTGACCCAATCATTTTAGAAAGCAATCTAGAATTATGCCCAAAGAGTAATTTAACTGTTATATCCAAATATGATATTTTCTCTTTTCCTCACTTCCTCCTTCCTTCCTTCCTTCCTTCCTTCCTTCCTTCCTTCCTTCCTTCCTTCCTTCCTTCCTTCCTTCCTTCCTTCCTTCCTTCCTTCCTTCCTTCCTTCCTTCCTTTCTCCCTCTTCTCTCCATCCATCCCTTCTTCCTTCCCTCCCTTCCTTTCTTTATCCTTCCCTTCCTTCTCTCTTTTTTCTTCCCTACCTTCCTTCCTCCCTTCCTCTCTCCCTCCCTCCCTTCTTTCCTCCCTTCTCCCTCCTTTTCTTCTTTCTTCCCTCCCTCCCTCCCTTCCTTCTTTCTTCCCTCCCTTTCTTCCTTCTTTTCTCCCTCCTTCCCTCCCTTCATTCCTTTCTTTGTTTTAGTCATGGCTTTCATGTAGTACAGTGATTCTTAAATTATCTTACCTTGATCTGTTTCCTAAAGTTGGATGATTTTGCTATAACAACTGACTGACTGACTTTGTTTTAATATTTCTTGTCACATGTAGTCATTAACTTTTATTTGATCCATTCTAATTTTCAGGGATTTATTGTTTGGGCAATTTCATGTGCTAAGCTATAATATCTCTTTCCAATTCTTTCTTCCATGGCTTTAATTTTTTTTTCCATTTTTTACTCTAGCATTCTCATTTTATTTATAAAGTAATTTTTAACTCTTCAAAACAACAATAATAGGCTTTGCTTTATCTCATCTAAGAATTGCAGCCTAAACTTAACTCTAAGTCATGTTTTTCTTTGAAGCTTTGCTTGTAGATATGTTAGAGTCAATTCTTTTCTTCTGGGTTGTGTCTTGAACATCACCATAATAACTTTTAATCATAGTGTGTGGTTTTGTTGTTGTTTTCTTATTCTTCTAGCCTACTTTATGACTTGGACTTCATGTTAGGGCTGAGCTTTGCACACTTCTGGAGGCAATGTCTGGACTGACATTGTATCCTTTAGGGTCCTATAACTACTTTCTTAGTGTATTAAATTTTATGTTATTCTTGGATTTCAGGATGACTCACACCGAAGACCTATAAGTTTTCAGTAGTCCCAAAGTGATCCAGGGTGAAGTCTCATCACTGTTTTGGTCCCAGCTCTCCAAATTCCTGACCTGGGTTTGTGCCTAAGCAACTCACCTGCAGGTTTGTCTCTGGATGGAATTTCAATGTTCTAGATAAAGCCACTCTCAGCTAAATGTAAAGTTTTGCTTCTTCAGAGTGACAGAATTTCAGACTCCCCTTTGGGTAGGGTATTTCTGATCTTGTTATTTCACTTCAAGCTTCAGACTTGTCTAGAGATTAAAACTGATACCCATTATCCACTGTTCTCCCCAGGCTAGAGTTACACAGCTTCTGTTTGCTTCTGAATTCACTCTTTACTCAGCATACAGTCTAAGGCCATTTCTTACCTGGCTTTTACTAGTAGATGCAGGTCTCCTTTGTAGTCTGCTTTGCATGTGTGACCTGGAACTGGTTATTAAATTACAACTGCCTGTTGGCACTTGTTCCAACTGGCTGTACATGGTTGGGTTCTTCTTTTTGGATCTAAGACCTGTTTTTACTCTGATATACAACTGTAGCCCTCTTTCAGTCTTTGTGTTAGAATGTTCTTGTTTAGATTAGTGCTAAGGTCCACAGTGCTAAGATTCTTTGCTTATGGCAACTGGGTTTGGAACAAAAGAAAGAAGCATTTATTAATTTTCTCCTTTGTGTCAGGTATTGTGCCAAGTGGTTTACATATATTTGATCCACACAAGAACTTTGGTAAGTAAATGTTATTATAATCTCCATTTTATTTAGCTCATTGTATAGCTATTTTTTATAACTAAGGAAACTGAGGCAGACAGAGAGGTTAAGTAACTTTCTGAAGATCATATAGCTAGTAAGTAGCTGAGATAGGACATAAACTCAGGTCTTCCTGATTCAAGGTCTAGAACTGTATTTACTGAATTACCCAGTTACCTGGAAAAATGACTCATTTCGATCTTTTCATTGCATTTTTCAGTCAGAACTTAGTTTGCTGCATTTTTTTTAGATCTTTGTGGAGGCATTATGGAGGAGTACTTGGCTATATTTCTTCCTGCCAATCTGCTTTCTTGACTAATCTTTTGAAGGCTAGCTATTTTTTTTATTGCATTCTAGGTTAATGTTTGCTATAGAGAATGTGGATAAAAGTGAAAATAGTAGGAATTCTTCAGAATATAATATAGAAAAGAGCAGACAGTTCATGTTCAGTATTTAGAGGTGGAAAAAGATTTCTTTCCTAATATTGGGGCAATATACATATTGAATTTCATGAATAATTTGTATTAGTTTAAATAATGAAAATTTCAGGTAGCACCTAGAAAAAAGCTGTGAAGACTAAGTTCAAGAATTTGAAATTATTTCATGCAAGGTTACCTTTTCAATCTACAAATACATGAAATAGACTCGATTTGCTATTACTCCTAAGCACAAAGATATAGTAAGCCTTTTATTGGCTGACATATTTAGTAGTAAAGCAGCCCCATTGAAAATCATCTCTCCATTTATTGAGTTTGAAGAAAGTTCCCTTGATTTAGTGATTTCTTGAAATTTTTCTTATGTTAAGTTCATTGTCTCACATCATTGTCATTTCTGCAAAATGCTATCATGGCTATTATTATTCAAATAGATTTTCAATTTCCATTTATACTTTTAATCCATTGATACAAATCCATCTTGTCACAGGTAGTATTTATGATAGCACAATTACAAATGACTTGAAAGAAAGGAAAAATGAATTATTTATGTTGGATTTAAGTGGTTGCATTTGATTTTTACTATTTTAGGACAGTGTGGAAGAGATCTGGTTTTGTAGTTATAATCAAACTTGGAAAATTATGCTTGAGTAAGAAGAAAGCTTTCTAACCATATTTAACTGAAAAGTGCATGCAGAGGCAAAATGGTGCTGTGGATCAAGTATTGAACTTGCAGTCAGGAAAGAATGAGGTAAAATCCCCTCCTGTCATACAATAATTTTCTGACCCTCAGGAAAATGCTGGAAGGGAATGTAGTTGGTTCAGTAGATAGAATGCTGATCCTGGATTCAGAAAAATTCATCTATTCTAATAGTTCAAATCTGGTCTCAGACACTTACTAGCTGTGTGATCACAGAGCACTTAACCCTTTTTTTGCCTTGGTTCCTCATCTGTAAAATGAGCTGGATAAAAAAATGGTGAATCACTTCAATATCTTTACCAAGAAAACACCAAATGAGATTGCAAAAAGTCAGATGTGTTTGAAATGACTGAACAACAAGTCACTGAAACTCTCTAAGCTTCAGTCATCAATAAAATTAAGATAATAATACCTTTAGTACTTATTTCATGGGGTTCCTATAAGGTTCAAATGAGATAAAATGAGTCACCTACTTTGTAATTTATAATGTATTATATAAATGCCAGTAATTATTCCAATTCATTCTAAAGAAGAAAAGCTTTTACTAAACCTTGAGCAAATGGCTTCTTCTGGATCTTAATTTCTTTGTGTAAAAGAAAGAGGTTTGTCTAGATAATCTCTAAATTTCTTTCAGATTAGAACAATCTACTCCAAATAAAGGGAAGCAATGTGGTACAGTAGAAAAAACTAGTGGCTCTGGAAGTGAGAAGAAATGTGTCCAAATCCCACCTCACGTTCTCACTTGGCAAGTTCCTTACCCTGGGACTCAATTTCTACATCTGAAAAATGAGAGGGCTGTTAGATGGCCTTTGCAATTCTTTCCAGTTCTAGGTCTATAAATCCATAAAATTATAATTGAAAATTAAAGATTTTGCAATTCTATTGAAGCTAAAAGTTTAGACCAGAGTTTTCCTTTCTCTGTATTAGGTTCCTATGTCAGGCTGAACTAGTAATTTAGGCTAAAAGAATTAACAATGAACAAAAAATACTTTACTTACAAAATAGCACAGAAATACATTTATCAAGGAGACAACATAGATTTACTTGGATGCACCTTTCCTGTTTCTGCATTTGCCATGATGTCATGTCTAATGAGCTTCTTACCCCTGATGCACTGGGACTTTTGTACTTAGTCACTGGGACTCTAGAAGAATGGTTTCAGCCTCACTTCTCTGGACCAGTTAAGTCTCAGGATTAAATTCATTACCTTTTTTGGAAAAAAAAAAAAAACTAGCCTAGCATATGTAGCTTAGTGGGGTTTTTTCCTATCACAGATAGGGTCAACTAGCAAGCATCCTATTATGCTTCTTGGAGAAGGTAGTGCTTGAGCTGCATCTTGAATGAAACAAAGCATTTTTTGAGGCAGAGATGAGGGGAGAGTACATTCTAGGCATGTGGGATGGACAGTGAAAAAGGCTTAGAGGTGAGAAATGGAATATCTGTGAGGAAGAAAGAAGGCTGTTTGGTTGAATCACAGAAGGCAGAAAAAGGATTAATATATGATGAGCCTGGGAAGATAGGTTTTGAAAGAATTTAAAACCCAAGTAGTAGAAGAACTAGGAAGTCACTGAAGGGAAGTGATGTGGTTGCATCTGAGCTTAAAGAAAACCATTTTGATAGTTATTTGAAGGATGGACTAAAGTGGGTAGATTCTTGAAGCAGGGAGACAAATTAGGAGGTTATTGTTATGTTCCAAGTAAAAAGTGTTAAAGGCCTGAATTCAAGTGATAGCTCTAATTTTAAGGAAAATGTTTTAATTTTGTTAAACTGAAATTTTCTTTTGTGTTTTCTTATCCATTAGTTTTTCCCTCTAGCTCAGGGTTTCTTACTCTTTTCTGTGTTATAGATCCCTTTGACAATCTAGTGAAATCTGTGGAAACCTTCTGAGAATAATATTGTTAAAATGCATAAAATAAAACACATAGGATTACAAAGGAAAACAATTATTTTGAAACAAAGATTTATTTTTCCCATCCAAGTTCATGAGCCCTCTGATATATGTTCACTGAACCTCTAGGGTGCTGTGAAGTCCAGGTTAACATCCTGTTATAGAGACAACCAAATAAAATAAATCAACTCCCTTTTTTATCCTTTAAAGTTTTTCTTCTCCAGCCTAAACACTCCCAATTCCTTTAACTAATTTTGCAAGGCATAATTAGAAGAGCTCCCTGTTCCCACTCTTTCAAGTTGCCCTCTTCTGTATGTACTCCAGCTTAATCATTTTCCTTTCTAAGAAATGGTGCTCAAAGGTGAGCATATTAGGCTAGAATTCAGTGTCATTCTGGACATTGTGTTTCTATTAATACAAACTAAGGCAGCATATTATAGTGGATGAAAAACCGTCTGCAAAGCCATAAAAAATCTGATTTCAAGTCCTGTCTCTGACACAACTGGCTGGTTGATTGTTCAAATCACTTGTTCTCTCAGTGCTCTCTGCAACTTTTAAGAATATAAATTGCCAAGAAAGTGCCAACCTTTGTAAGTAGAAGAAGCTGCCACCCATGTGTTATCCACATCCAAGGGTATGCTAGATAGTATCTGAAAGGGCTCTTGAGAGATGATTATTAAATTTCCACAATGAGGGGCTGTATCTTGGAAAGCAGCAAATAATGCAAGTCAGAAATTGATTTATTGTTTCGTTGCTTGTCTAGACTTAAGAGAGTGATGGAGAAAATGTTAATAATGCAAATTAAATTTTAAAGTGTATCTTGCATACATTCTCTTCTTCTTCCCACCCCAATCCAGTTGATAAAAATTTATGAACATACTCCTGTCTATACAATGAAATCACAAGGTCTCTGGCCTTAAAATTACTTCGTTTCTCTGGCAGCCACATCAATCAGTGATTGTTATTTTAATACTAATCTTGGCACAATGACTTTCTAGTTTTCTCAGAAATTCTTGTCAAATAGAAAATTCTTCTTTCAATTAAATTATGCTTTCTATTTTATCAAACAAGAAGTTACTGTGTTTTGATTATTCATTATATAATCTTTGACACTGATCTGCTTTCCTATTTAAAAGTTCTGATGATTACTTTTTCATAATACATTTTTGATATATAATCTTTCAAAGTTATTTTTTTCTTTTGAGATTGTAGATTTTCTCTTTCTTCAAATGAATTTCATCTTTATTTTGGTTTTATTTTGGTTAGTTTTCTTTTTTTGGGGGGGGCAGACCCTATTCTTCATGAACTCAAGTGAGCTTATCATGGTTTTTCTTTTTCAATGGTTCATGAACTTTAATATACCACATTCTAGAATATTGCCAGGAGCCAGACTTAAGCTCCCTGGCTAATAGTTTGAGGAAACCATATTTTTTATCTTTTTTGAAAGTCTATCCAGAAGATTTGTTTTGTTTGTTTTGCCTTTCAAAGTATTGCATAGGTTTCTCAAAAAGTTTGGCCCTTTGGTCCTATTAAAACATAGTCATGACCCTAATGTTTCTATGTGATGGTAATAAGACAAATAACAGTCTTTTAAAGTTTTAAAAATTTTTTACATGTATTATCTCATTTTCAACTCCCAATAAAATGGTTGGCATAATCTAGATAATGTTTTTATTTAGATCTTATATGTGAGGAAATCAAGAGTTGAGCAAATCGCCTGTGGCTCACTGGGCTACAAACCCAAATCTTTCTGACACTAATTCCAACCTTTTTTCTTCTACATTTGAGTGGCTTTAAAAGGAGTCTGTTTCTTTCTGTTGTTTGTCAGCTAGATCAGTTTTTAATCAGAATGCTACTAATTTGGCCTTTTTTTGGGTGATGATTACAACAGTGCAATAGCCAAAAGTGAGGGGTCTTAATGTAATAATAATCTAGCCCCAAAAGATTTAATCCTCAATTGTTTTTAATAATTTATATTAGATATCACTTTTATTTAGAGTCTGAGCATTTAAACATTAAATTCAAATAGTTTTCAGTTGGATAAAGAGAATATAACAAAAAAAATGGAAATAAATTAAAGGAAATTTGGATTAAATATCTAGGGAAAACCTTCAAACAGTGAGCTATATTAGACTGTCGATTGGTCTCTCTAGGGGTGTGGTAGAAGCCCCATTGCTTGAATCACTTAAAATTCTAAACTAGACTAGACTAAACTGGAGACTATCCTATAGGGAGCAATCATGGTTTGACAGGGAGTGGACTGAGAGTTCTTTTCCAATTCTAATTGCCATGATTCTGTGTAATTCAATTTGAAGTAACTGAGCCAGTCTAATTCAAAAAGATTCTGTTTTTACTAAGCCATTCATTTTAACTGTCTGAAATCTCTGTCCTTTTAAGAAGAGTGGGAAACTTTTATATTTGGCTCCAAAACATTTTGGAGGTATTCTATTTATTTTCTCTCTTTCTGTCTGTCTCTCTCCTTTTCTCTCCTTTCTTTTTCTACATTCTTCTTTTCTCTCTTCCTCCACCTTTTTGTTTTTCTTTTTTCTCCTTCTATTCACTCCCACTCCTTTCCCTCTCTCCCCTTTGACATCACTTCTACTTATTTCTCTTCTCTAAACATAGAATTATGAGGGCTGCAGCAATTTTCTGGTCAAACAGTGATTATCATTGCAAGAAAGAGTCCTCTATATATTGCAAGAAGAGACTGCATGTGGTTAGGGTCCCCTCCTTGTCTGGCCCAAAGGTAGGAAGAAAAGACATCTTAAGTTTCTCCTCCTACCCTAGTCTAAGAAAGAGTTTAGTCCTGGCTAAGAGAGGAAGATGTGTGGGAGTTTATGCTCTGGATTTCACCTAAAGGAAAACTCCATGAAGTCTCTCAAATAGCAAACTGAGAACTGGGAACATGATGGATGCCATTAACTCCACTCATGTCTTCTTAGAGTCTTCCTCAGGCTGGAACCTAAAAGCCAGAAGTGCCTGAAGTGACTTGAGGCTTAAACACTTGAAGCTTGGTAGGTACCCAAAGGGGATTTGCTCTAAGGAGTGGCAAAAATAAGTGGCAAAAATTGCATCTCATGCTTCTCCCCAACTCTACCTTACTCCTATTACAGAGTATGGCTTTTGTCTCTGCCAATAAAAAGAGCAGCATTGGGATAAAAATTAAATAATCAGGAAGGGCAGTTAGCAAGTAGGGATAAAGGTTAACAAAAAGAGAATTTCAAACTGGTCAGTGTAAATGTTCCCAGGAGATCAATTCAGAATAATCTAACTGAAATGTGGCTAAGAAATCTTGTCAATCTGTGGCTAATATCCTTATTAATTTTTAGCATAGTTGCAAGGTAAGCTTGACTAAGGCTACTACACCTGACAACTTGTATTAATGGCTCCCTCTCATCAACCATTTGAGTTTATTTGGAGTTCATTGCTCTGGAGATACTTACTCCCTAGTAGAGAAATTAGACTGTCCAGTGCTTCATTCTATTCTGACTTCAGATTCCTGAAGAAAGTTGCTAATTTTAGAAATAGAGTCTCCAGCAAAGGAAGAAAGTAAATATGTACAAAAATGAGTCAGGTATGTAATAGATAATTTATTCCCACACAGAAAAGGAAATGCTGGGTAATGAAGACTTATAGAGTGATTAGAAATAACCAGTAATGCATTTAGTGCCTGAGTATCCCTCCTTTTCTTCCACAATCTCTCCAGCAAGAGGTTTGTGACTTTTAATCATTCTTGCCCATTTGATGGTTTAAGATGTAGCCTGTAAGTTGTTTTAATTTGCTGAAGGAAGCCATGGGAGGAGTTAGCAGTATTCATCATGTCTCTATTCTCAGCATTTTTGTTATTTAATGAGATTGAACTTTTTTTTGTGGAGGCAAGTGGGGTTAAGTGACTTGCCCAGGATCACACAGCTAGGAAGTATTAAGTATCTGAGGTCAGATTTGAACTCAGGTCCTCCTGACTCCAGGACTGATGCTCTATCCATTGTGCCATCTAGCTGCCCCGAGACTGAGCTTTTTAAATGTGTATTTTAACAATTTTTATCTTTGCTGAAAATGTTCTATTCATGTACCCTCATATTTTGGAATTAGGAAGATCAGGTGGATTAGGAACTGATCTGATGAAAATACCTGAAAAGGTAGCTATTAGCTTGGGAGGAGGTTTCTATGGAGTGCCTCAAATATTTGTCCTCGAATTTGTTATTCAACATTTTTATCAATTACTTGAATAGGATTGTAAAAAGCTTGGTTGTCTAAGTTATAGAGGAACAAGAAAGTTCAAAATATAACTAATGTTTGATGATAGAGTCAGGATTCATAAGCTCTTGACAGGATAGAATGATGGGCCAAATCTTAGAAAATAAAACTTAATAAATGTAAAGGTACAGTGTTACACTTTGTTTCATAAATCAGCTACACATGTTTAAGATGGGGGAAGCACATCTAGAAAACATTTCATCTGAAAAAGATTTGGAAGTATTGGGCTACAAGCTCAATATGAGTCAACAGTGTGATATGGTAACCAATAAATTTAATGCTAGCCTTGCCTGTATGGATGTGAATCCTCAAAGGATGTGATTTTATCCATGTGGGAGAATTCCAGGTGAGGGAATTTTTTTAACAATATAGATTGCAAGTCATCTGTATCTTATTAGATAAGTCCTATAGGATTTCTTAACCTCTCAGAGGATAAGAAACTTTCCCATGATCACACAGCTATTAAGTATCAGAAGTGATCTCTCAACCCAGATTTTTCTAAATCCAAGATATTCATTCTCTCTACTTCACCATGTTGCCTCTTCAGTCAGTATTAAAAGAGGCTTAATAGGAATAAGAGTGATAGTCCCACTATATTTTTCTTTGCTCAGGCCACATCTGGCATGTTACATTTAATTTTGGATGCTACATTTTAGAAAGGTCATTGTAAATTAGAGTATATTCAAAATAGGAATGGCCAGAAAGGTAAATCAGTCATATCAGAATTGATTGAAAAACTTTTTTATCCTGGAGAAGACATAGGGAAATAATCACAATTATCAGGACTGTTGTATGGAAAAAAGTTATATTTGACTTACCATGTTTGGCCTTATAGAATAACTACGAGCAATGGATCAAAGTTGTGAAAAAGCATTACCATCACCATCAGAGGAAACATCATCAAAGAAATCATTTCTAAAAATTAGAGCAATGAAATAATAGGATGGGATACTTAAAGGTTATTAAGTGACTCCTAGATAATTATTTTTTAAAATTATATTTTAGAAGATATTGGTTTAGATATTTTGATTGTATTAGATAGCTTCTGAGATACCTTCCAACTCTGATATTTTATATACTACATCCTCTTCTATTTTGTCCTTCATCTGGATCAGATCTATCCCTCCACAGGAGCACTCTTCTTTCAGTTTTCCTATCCCCTCCCACTATGTCAATTGGAATTTATGTTGTACTTCAAGTTAACCTCCTTCCATCTTTTTGCATTAATGGAAATCTGATATGTATCTGTCTGAATACTTGGTAAGCAAAAATAATGCTTCTTATGCTCCTCCTGACTTGAGGAACTAGAATCACAGCATGACACAATTTAAGTGTTGAAAGGGACCCCAGTGGCCATCTAGTTCAATCTATAAACAAAAGGAATGTTCACAAAAAATACTTGACAAGTTATCTTCCAAACCCTGTTTGGAGATTTCCAAGGAGAGTAACCCATCATGTCTCAAACACATCCTGTCATTGCCCTTTTGGACAGATCCAGTTGTTTTTTTTCAGACATCAAGTCTAAAATTATCTCTTTGCAACTCCACCCATTGTTCATACTTTTCCTATCTTCCATGAACAAAAAGAATATACTTAACCCCTCCTTTACATGAAAACTCACTCCTCATAACTTTACCAGAAATTTGAATTATAGCTTTGAAAAATGTATTGTAGTTATTTTATTGACATGAAAACTTACTTGACCCTAAATGTAAGAATAATATTAATTTCCCTGGTTTAATTTACTTTCAGAATCAGGTGAGGTTTAGCAATTGGAAATATTGCATCCTATTGCACATTATTATCTGTCAATTGAATATTTCCACTTAGATGTCCAAAAGGAATATTAAAAGTCAACATATCCAAATAGTTATTTCTAACCACTAGAATAACAGAAGCGAATTTCTCTTCCATGTGATAACTCCTCAAATACTTAAAGACAGCAATTATGTCCCTCATAGGTCTTTTTTTTCAGACTAACTTTGCTCACCTCCTTCACCAACTTTGGCATCTGGCTACTACTTTTTCTCTCCACTTCATCACTTTCCATCATTCTTAGAATTCATTTCATATATTTATTTTGATAATTCTTATAAATCTATCTTGACATCACAGTTTTTTCTACTTCCAAATCTTATAATGTCAACATTACCATTATACCATTACCATTACCATTACTGACACTTTCAGAACCCTGAACTCCTAAATTCTGCTTCCTAACCAAAACCTCCCTTCCACTTCTCCTATCTTTTTCTTCAGCAAAAACCTACTGTTTGATTTCATCATGTCCTGTGGTTTGAAAAACCTTATTCTTTGAGTCTTACCAATTATAGCTTCCACTTGCACCCTTACATGTGGTCAATCACTTTAGTGGTTTGATTCAGGAGCAATAAAATTTAGATTCTTTGCTCTGTTTCCATTCCACTATTTCTGATGAGGCAATGAGGCTGACTCTAGTGAACTCATATTATAATATTTCTCTAACCTTTAGCATCCTGATTCTTGAATAATGTTGGTACACATTTTAAAATTAAATTGATTTCATCCATTATAAAGTTATGCTAAACAATCTCATTTAAGCCTTTGCTTATTTCTTGTTCACAACATTTTAATATTGTATAACAATTGGTTTTCCCGATTCTAAAACTTCCCATCTAGCATAGGTACCAAAATGATATTAAAATACAGGTCTGGAACTTCTCCAGGTGGAGCCAAGATAATGGAGTAAAGTCAGGAAGTTGCTCAAGCTTTCCCAGTTTCTCTTGAAGACCACAAGAAAGAGGACTCTGAACAGAGTCTGATGGAAGGAAAGCCCTCTCCAGCTCAAAATAGATTGGAAAAACTTCATGAAAGGCCAGTCTCAGTGGGGTGAAAAGGGTTTTCAGTCTAGCTCAGGCCGACTCTGGGAAAGCTGGTGAGAGGGGCTTACTCGCAGCAAATCAGTGATTAAGACCCTCAGTCCTGACTCAGTAGAGGAGCATTTCAGTGGAGCAGCTTCCAGTCCCATCACTGAAAGCAAACTCAGGGAAACCTGGCTGTATCCTGAAAAAGAGCAAGCAAAGCTACCCTCTGCAAACAGAAGGAGCCCCTATGCTGAAAATCAAAGCTCAGCTACACATGAAGCTTGGGACAGTGCCCTTTTTACCCCAGGAGCAGGGTACAACCATAAAAGTTTAAAAAAAAATATCTAAAGAAAAGGAGGGAAAATGAGCAAGAAACAGGAAAGAACTTTGACCACAGAAAACTATTATTTTGACAGGGAAGACCAAAATACCAACTCAGATGAGGAGAAAATGTCCACAGAGGAAATCTCAAAGAATGTTATGAATTGTTCTCAAGCCCAAGGACATTTCTTGGAAGTGCTGATAAAAGACTTTAAAAGGCAAATAAGAGAGGTAGAAGAAAAAAAATGAGAAAAGAAATGAGAGGTATTCAAGAAAGAGTCAACAGCTGGGAAAAAGGGGGAAAATTGACTTAAGAAAACAATTCCTTAAAAAATATGGTTGGCCAAATGCAAAAAAAAAATCCATTGAAGAAAGTAATACCTTTAAAAGCAGAATTAACCAAATGGAAAAAGTGATGCAAAAGCTAATTGAAAAAAAATCACACATTAAAAACTAGAATGGGGCAAATGGAAGTAAATGATTCTTTCAGACATCAAGAATCAGTCAAACAAACAAAAAAGAAAGAAAAAAATGGAAAAAAATATGAAATACCTCATTGGAAAAACAGCTGACCTGGAAAATAGATCCCTAAGAGACAATTTAAAAATTAGTGGCCTACCTGAAGGCCATGACCAAAAATAGAGCCTGAATAGCATTCTTTAAGAGATCATCAATGAAAACTGCCCCAATATTCTAGAAACAGAGGGTGAAATAGTCATTGAAAGAATTCATCAATCACCTCTGGTAAGAGATCCCACAAGGAAAACCCCAAAGAACATTGTTGTGAAACTCCAGAACTACAATATCAAGGAAAAATACTGCAAGCTGGGGCCTAAGTGTGGCCTAGGGCAGCAGCAGGGTGATCTCCAGTGGGGCAGGCCACCACGTTTTGCCCCGGAAGGACCTCCAGCAGACAGCACCAAGGGCCCGGAGCAGAGAGTGCTGAGGAACAAGATGGTGTCTTCCAGGGAGCGGGGATCCGAAGGGATGTTTGAGTACCAGTTCTGTGGCTTGACTGTACCATATAGCTACATGGGGCAGAAACCCCCCAACAGCCGTACTGTTGTAAATGCAAATTAAGACAACTCTGAGGCACCACCTCACACATCTGATTGGCCATACTGACTGGAAAAGACAATGATGGATGTGGGAGAACTGGAACACTGATCCTTTGTTGGTGGAGTTGTGAACAGATCCAACCATTCTGGAGAAAATTTGGAACTGTGTCCAAAGGACTATCAAACTGCATACCCTTTGATCCAGCAGTGTGTCCACTGGGTCTGTATTCCAAGGAGAAAATAAGAAAGGGAAAAGGATTTACATGTGCAAAAATGTTTGTGGTAGCCCTTTTTTGTAGTGGCTAGAAACTGGAAACTGAATGGATGCACATCAATTGGAGAATGGCTGAATAAATTATGGTGTATGAATGTCATGGAATATTATTGTTCTGTAAGAAACGACCAGCAAGATGATTTCAGAGAGGCCTGGAGAGACTTGCATGAACTGATGCTGAGTGAAATGAGCAGAACCAGGAGATCATTGTACACGGCAGCAACAAGACTATATGATGATCAGTTCTGATGGACAATCTCTTCCACAATTCCAATAGACTCGGAATGGAAAACACCAGTCTCACCCAGAGAGAGAATGGTGAAGATTGAATGTGGTTCAAAGTGTAGGATTTCCATCTTTCTGTTTTTTTCTTTCTCATGTTTTTTTCCCATTTTGGGCTGAATTTTTCTTGCACAACATGACAATTAAAGAAATGTTTAAAAGAAAAAAAATATTGCAAGCTACCAGACAGAAACAATTCAAATATCAAGGAGCAATGGTCAGCAATACTAAGGATCTGGACGCTTCTTCACTAAAGATTGGAGGACCTATAATACCATATTCCAGAAGACAAATGACCTAGGATTACAACCAAGAATTAACTATTCAGTGAGACTGAGAATTATATTTCAGGGGAGGGGATGTATCTTCATTGAACTAAAAGACTTTCAATCATTTCCATTGAAAAAAACAGGACTAAACAGAAAATTTAATCTACAAACACAGGACTCAAGAGAAGCATAGAAAGGTAAACAGGGGAAAATATATTATTTAAAGGTTGAACTGTTTACATCTCTAGATGGAAAAACAATATCTGTAACTCTTGCAAATTGTATCTATCACTGGAGCATACAGAGAAGGGCATCATATGGACAGAGAGTGTGTTTGTGAATGGATTCTGATGTGATGATCTCAAAGAAAAAGACCTTAAGGGGCAGAAAAAGGTCTATACTAGAAAACAGAGGAAAGGGATGTATAATGGGTTGTTAGACCACATAAAAATGTACAAAAGACCTATAACAATTGAGGGAAAGAAGGGAGGAGGATGAGCATTGTCTGAAGCTTCATTCCATAAGTTTTGGCTCTAAGAGGGAATAATGTAAGCATTCATTTGGGCCTAGAAATTTATCTAACCCTATAAAGAAGTAGGAAAAGAAAGAGGAAAGAAAAGGGAGGGGCAGGATAGAAGAGAGGCCAGAAATACCAGGGAAAAAGGTAAGAGAAAGGGGGAAGGGGTGATAGATGATAAGGTAGTGGGTGGGATAGGTTAAAAAAACACTATTAAGAGAAGGAGGAGGGGCCATAAGAGATAAGGTAGTGGATGGAGTAGGTAAAAATAATACCTCTATGGACAGGGTAGAAAGAGAGAACAAAAGTATATACAGGGGAGAAAACAGAATGGAGGGAAATAGAGAACTCATAATCATAACTGTGAATTTGAATGGGATGAACTTTTTTATAAAATGGAAACAATTAGCAGAGTGTATTGAGAAACAGAATCCTACAATATGTTGTTAGAAAAAATACATTTGGCATGGAGAGACATACAGAGTAAAGGTAAAAGACTGGAATAAAATTTATTATGCTTCAATTGAAGTTTTAAAAAAAAGCAGAGATGGTAATTCTGATCTTAGAGAAAGCAAAAGTAAAAATAGATCTTTTTAAATTATAACTTTTTATTTTCAAAATATATACATAGATAATTTTTGACATTCACCCCTACAGAATCCTGTGTTCTAATTTTTCCCTCCCTTCTCCCCACTCCCTCCCCCAGTTGGCAAAGTGATCCAATATATGTTAAACATGTGCAATTCCTCTACATATATTTCCACAAATATCATGCTGTACAAAAAAAAAACAGATCAAAAAGGAAAAAATGAGAAAGAAACCAAAATGCAAGCAAACAACAACAAAAAGAGTGAAAATATTATGTTGTGGTCCACATTCAAAGCACTATTCCCACTGTCCTCTCTGGGTATAGATGGCTTTCTTCATTATAAGACCATTGGAACTGGTCTGAATCCCCTCATTGTTGAAGAAATCCATGTCCATCAGAATTGATCATCATATAATCTTGCTGTTGCCATGTATAATGATCTCCTGGTTATGCTCATTTCATCATCACTAGCATCAGTTCATGTAAGACTTTACATGTCTCTCTGAAATCATTCTGCTTATCATTTCTTATAGAACAATAATATTCCATAATATTCATATACCATAACTTGTTCATCCATTCTGCAATTGATGGACATCCACTCAGTTTCCAGTTTCTTGACACTACAAAAAGGGCTGCCATGAACATTTTTGCACATGTGGTCCTCCTTTATGATCTCTTTATACAAGCCCAGTAGAAACATTGCTGGATCAAAGGGTCTGCACAGTTTGATAGACCTTTGGGCATTGTTCCAAATTGATCTTCAGAATGGTTGAATCATTTCCCAACTCCACCAACAATGCATTAGTGTCCCAGTTTTCCCCTATCCCCTCCAATGTTTATCATTATCTTAGCTAATCTGAGAGTTGTGTAGTGCCACCTCAGAGTTATCTTAATTTGCATTTATCCGATTAATAGTGAGTTAGAGCACCTTTTCATTTGACCAGAAATGGTTCTAATTTCTTCGCCTGTTCATATCCTTTGACCATTTGTCAACTGGAGAATGAATTGAATTCTTTGAGTCAAGTCTCTATATATTTTAGTAATGAGGCCTTTATCAGAATTCTTGAATGTAAAAATTTTTCCCAGTTTATTCTTCCTTTCTAATTTTGTCTGCATTGGTTTTGCTTGAACAAAACCTTTTTAACTTAATATAATCAAAATTATCTATTTTGTATTTAGTAATGTACTCAAGTTCTTTTTCTATGATAAATTCCTTCCTTCTCCACAGATCTGAAAGGTAAACTATCCTTTGTTCTTCTAATTTGCTTATAATATCACTCAAAAGTAGATGAGGAAGGAAAATACATCTTGATAAAGACTATCATAAATAGTGAAGTAGTAATGATACTAAATGTCTATACACCAGGTGTATATACTACCTTATTCCTAGAGAAGATTTTAAGTCAGTTATAGGATAAAATAGAAAGCAAAATTATAACAATGGGGGAATTATTATATCTTCCCCTTTCACAATCAGAAAAATCTAACCAGAACATAAACAAGAAAGAAACTATACAGTTTAATACAATTCTGGAAAAAATATGATAGACCTCTGGAGAAAAATTATATAGGGCAAGAAAGGAATGCACCTTTTTTTCTCAGCAGTGTCTGGCAGTTACACAAAAATTGACCATGTATTAGGGTATAAAAAGCCTCATAATAAAATGCAGAAAGGCAGACCAAAATGCTATAAAAATTATATTCAATAAAAGGTCAGGGAGGGATAAATTAAAAACCAATTGGAATTAATTCCAAAAAATGAGTGGGTCAAACAACAAATCACAGAAACAATGCATAATTTCATCCAAGAGAATTACAATAATGAGACAATTCACCAAAACCTGTGAGATGCAGCCAAAGCAATTCTTAGAGGAAATTTTATATCTCTAAATAGCTACATTAATAAAATAGAGAAAGAGGAGACCAATTAATTGGGCATGCAACTAAAAAAAAAACAGAAAAAAGAACAAATTAACCCTCCCCATTAAATACCAAATTAGAAATTCTAAAACTCTAAGGAGATTAATAAATTTGAAACTAAGAAAACAATTGAACTAATAAATAAAACTAAGAGTTAGTTTTATGAAAAAACCAAATAGATAAGCTTTTGGTTAATTTGTTTAGAAAAAGGAAAGAAAAAACCACCAGAATAAAAATGAAAAGGGTGAACTTACCATCAATGAAAAAAAAATTAAAGCAATAATTATGAGTTATTTTGCCCACCTGTATGTCAGCAAATCTGACAATCTAACCAAAATGTATAAATATTTACAAAAGTATAAATTGCCCAGATTAACAGAAGAGGAAATAAATGACTTAAATAGTCCCATCTTAAAAAAAAAATTGAACAAGCTATTACTGAACTCCCCAAGAAAAAATGTCCAGGACCAGATGTTTTCACAAATGAATTCTACCAAACATTTAAAGAACAATTAATTCTGATAATATGTCAACAATTTGGAAAAAATATTTAATAAGGAGTCCTGCTCAATTCCTTCTCTGACACAAATATGTACTGATACCTAAATCAGGGAGAGTCAAAACAGAGAATGAGAGAAAGACCAATCTCCCTAATGAATATTGATGCAAAAATTTTAAATAGAATATTAGCAAAGCGATTACAGCAACTTAGTAGGATAATACACTAAGACCAAGTATCATTTATACCAGGAATGCAGGGCTGGTTCAATATCAGGAAAACTATTGCCATAATTGACCATATCAATAACAAAACCAACAGAAATCATATAATCTCAGTAGATGCAGAAAAAAATTTTGACAAAATAGAGCAGCCATTCCTATGAAAAACACTGTAGAGCACAGGGATAAAGGGAGCTTTCTTTAACATAATAAGTAGTATCTATCTAAAATTAACAGCAAACATTTGTAAATGGAGAGAAGCTTGCCACATTTCCAGTAAAATCAGGGGTGAAACAAGGATGCCTATTATCACCAAAACTATTTAACACTATGCCAGAAATATTGGCTTTAGCAATAATAAAAGAAAAATAAATTAAAGGAATTAGAATAGGTAATAAGGAAATAAAACTATCACTCTTTGCAGATGATATGATGATATACTTAGAGAATCTTAGAAAATTGTCCAAAAACTTACTCGAAACAATTCAGTTTTACCAGAGTTGCAGTATGTAAAATAAACCCATGCAAATCATAGAAAGAGAAATTCCATTTAAAATAACTAGACAAAATAAAATATTTAGGGGTCTGCTTGCCAAGACAAACCCAAGAATTATATAAACACAATTACAAAATACTTCTCACACAGATTCAGATCTAAATTTGGAAAATATCAATTGCTCATGGGTAGGCTGAGCTAATATAATTAAAATGACAATTCTACATAAATTGGTGTAGTTGTTCAGTGCCATGCCAAACTACTAAAAATTATTTTATAGAACTACAAAAAATCATAACAAAATTTACCTAGAAGAACAAAAAATCAAGAATATCAAGAGAATTAATGAAAAAAAATGCAAAAGATGGTGGTTTAGTAGTACCAAACTTAAAACTGTGTTATAAAGTAGCAGTCATCAAAACAATTTGGTACTTGCTAAGAAATAGATCAGGAGAATAGATGACGTACACATGATACAGTACTCAAGGCCTATAGTAATCTAGTATTTGATAAACCCCCAAACTCCAGCATCTTGAAGAACTTAGTATTTGACAAAAATTGATGGAAAAACTGGAAGATAATGTCACAAACAGCATAAAACTACAACTCACACCCCATACCAAAATAAGGTCAAAATGGGCACATAATTTGGGCATAAATGATGACACCATAAACAAATTAGGAGAGCAAAGGATAATTTACCTATCATATCTTTGGAGAAGGGAGAAATTTTTTTGTTTATCTCCCTAACTTCTTTCTTATTTATTTTGTGGTTTGATTTATCTAATTCTGAGAGAGCAAGGTTGAGATCCCCCACTAGTATAGTTGTACTGTCTATTTCTCCTTGAATCTCTGTTAGTTTCTCTTCTAGGAATTTGGATGCTATACCACTTGGTGCATATATGTTTAGTATTGATACCACTTCATTGTCTATGATACCCTTTAGTAAAATATAGTTTCCTTCCTTATCTCTTTTAATTAGATCTATTTTTGCTTTTACTTGCTCTGAGATAAGGATTGCTACCCCTCCTTTTTTTGTTCATTTGAAGCATAAAAGATTCTGCTCCAGCCCTTTACCTTCATTCTGTATGTATCTCTATGTTTTAAATGTGTTTCTTGTAAACAACATATTGTAGGATTCTGGCTTTTAATCCAGTCTGCTATCCGTTTCTGTTTTATGGGAGAGTTCATCCCATTCACATTCACAGTTAAAATGACTATATCTGTATTTCCTGCCATCTTATTTACCCAAAGTTATATTTTTCTCTTCCCTTTCCCCTTACTCCCTTCCCCCCCCAGTATTTTATTTTTGATGACCACCTCCCTCTAACAGTCCTCCCCCCTTTAGAACCCTCCCTCTTTTATACACCTTTCCCCTAATCCTTCTATTAATTTATCCCTTTCTTTTCCTCCTTTCCCTCCTACTTCCCGATACAGAGGGCCAAGTTTTTCCCTGAAATCAAATGTGTCTGATATGCTCTTTTAGAGCTCAATCTAATGAGAGTAAGATTTACACAATACTCATCACCCTGAAGGGAGAAATTTTTGACCAAAGAACAATTAGAGAACCTTGTGAAAGGCAAAATGGACAACTTTGATTATATTACATTAAAAAGTTTTTGCACAAACAAAACCAACAGAAACAAGATTAAAAGGAAGTACAAAGCTGGGGAAAAAATCTTTACAGCCAGTGTTTCTGATAAAGGTCTCTATATAAAGAATAGTGCCAACTTTATAAGAATATAAATCATTTCCCAATTGATAAATGATCAAAGGATATAAACAGATAATTTTCAGATGATGAAATTAAAGCCATCTATAGTCATATGAAAAATTCTAGATATCACTATTGATTAGCACAATGTAAATTAAAATAATTCCGAGTTACCATCTCACATCTCTCAGACTGGCTAAATTGACAAGAATAGATAATGATACATATTGGAGGGGATGCAGGAAATCTAATGCATTGTTGATGGAATTGTGAAATGATCTAGCCCAAAGGGCTATCAATCGTGCATACTCTTTGACCCACCATGCCATTACTGAGTCTGTATCCCAAGGAAATCATAATGGAGGGAAAAAGACTCACACGTGCAAAAATGTTTGTAGCAACTCTTTTTGTGGTAACAAAGAATTGGAAAACAAGTAGATGTTCATCCATTGGGAAATGATTGAATAAGTTGTGGTACATGAATATAATGGAATGTGATTGTTTTATAAAAAATGATGAACAAGCTGATTTTAGAAAGGTCATGAAAGATTTTCATGAACTGCTGTTAAGTTAAATAAGTAGAACCAGGAATACATTGTACACAATAATAGCAAGAATGTACAATGATCAACTATGAAAGACTTGGTTCTTCTCAGTGGTTCAGTGATCCAAAGCAGTCCCAATAATCTTTGGACAGAAAATGCCATCTGCATCCAGAAAAAGAACTATGGAGATTGAATATATATAAACACATGCCATATTCACTTCTTTTTTCTGTTTTTTTCCCCTTCTCATGGTTTTTCCCTTTTGCTCTGATTTTTCTCTCCCAACATGATTCACAAAGCAATCTGTATTAAAAATAAATAAAATAAGTGGAAAAAATACAGTTCTGACCATGTCACTTCACTGCTCAAGAATGGCTTGCTCTTGCCTTTAGAATAGGCAACTTTGCCATTTAAAACCCTTTACAGTATTGCTTTAGGTTTTCTTTACAGATATTTCAAATGATATCCTTTACAATACTCTTTACTTTTTACTTTGATTTCCTTTACTGTACTGTACAGCCAAATTGGCCTACCATTCTCTGACTTTCTATTTCTTACCACCATGCTTTTGCAAAGGTTGCCCTCATGATTGAAAGGAAGTTTGTCATCATAACCTCCTTTTAAAATGCCCAACTTCCCTTAGGTTATTTGCCACATTCTGCTAATTCAAGGATATTCTGGAGCCAGTTCTTGAGAGGCTACATATCTAGCTTTGATTTATTGTTTTGTGGATTGTTTAGACTTAAAGTGATGTAGAAAATGTTCCTGATGCAGATTAAATATAAAAGTGTGCTTTGCATCCTTGGTTTTTCTTCCAAGAGCCAGTTGTTTACAAACACATCCCTGCCCTCATTGTTAGTGTTTTCTCTCTTCAAATTTTAGTTCATTCTCTCTCTTCTAATATTACTTAACTTAGTACATGTCCTATCCATACTGTAGGTTGTAATTTCCTTGGGCGTAGAATCCTTTTTTGTTGTTGTTTTATCTTTGTATCTTTGTGCATAGAACTTAATAAATGTGAATTTAAATAGAACTTAACAGTTCACTTTATCCTATACCTATTTATATCAATAATATCATTATTGTTATTATATTCATTTAAAATTTCTTGTATTTTAAGCAGCTTTCACATTTAAATTATTTTATGTCTTTAATTAGACTGTGAGCTTCTTAGAAAAAAAAGATTATCTCTCTCCCTCTTTGTGTGTGGAGGGAATACCTTTCCCTTGGTCAATTTTTCTCCTTCCTTTCTCAGCTTATTGAGATTAGTATGTTGCTTTGAAAATAAGACTGAATGATTAATTGATGGAAAAAATTACTAAACTTTTTATATGGAAAGCATTTCTCAATATGACAAAAGCAGTTAGAAAGGTTTTGGGGAAGGATTTTGTACAATGGAATGAAAATCTCTTTCTCCATAAGAAAAAAAAAGACTACTCCTAATGCACTTCATATATTACTCAAAAATGTATTTGCTAGTGTGAAGAAGATGCCTCAGAGAAAAATATTCAAGTCACATTGTAGTTAGCAAGGCCAACTATTTAAAATAAATGTTTCTCTAGTTGATAGTCTAATACATCTTGTCATACCTATACTTTTTTTTTTAATTTGCCTACTACTTAAAATGGATTAGATCCATTTTTGAAAAGATGTTATTTCAATAGATATTTTGCTGGAGGAAAGGGTAGGGGTAAAGAGAAATGCAAAAAAGATAAAAATGAATAAAACTTGTTTTAATTGTAGTGAAGTGCCTTGGGCTGATGGTCTGCCTAGCTACCCTGAAGTGCTGTCTAGCTCAATTCATTTAGATTTAAGAGACTGAATAAGAAAAAAGATGAAGCAAAAAATGAGCACTGTTTGTTAAAGAAAATTGTTTTATGATTTTCTCAAAACCCCATTTATAAAAATCTCATTGGACAATAGTTTTAAAATATAAAATATAGAAAATAATTGCAATCAAGGTACCTATCTAAGAATTAACTGGCCTAAGAAACAAGGTGGCTAAATTTAACTATATCCAAAACTTACTAAACTTACTATTTTTTGATTCCACTAGATGGAAAATGTATAACTGGCAGTTAATGATTTGTACTAACCCTCTTGATTTTCTGGAGTTCTCCTACTATACAGAGGAGGCCAGACTGACCTGGGAATCAGAATCAGTAAAGCAAGAGACAATTTGAGCATTCTTTAAGCTGAAAATATCAGAAACCCTTTACAATGTTCATTTGCTAAAGTCAATTTCTTCTGCTGTTCCAGCAGCTACAGAACCAACTCAGACTGTTTCATGTCAACACCCCACAAACTAAGGGATCCCTGAGAACTTTCTACTCTAACCCACTTTCCTAGACTCAGATTGTATCTTGAAATTTCTAAGAAGAGCCCAGTTGCCTAAGCCCATGTAGCTCAGTTTTAACTGGAGATACATGTCTGCCTGCTTAGAAGGAGTAAACACATGCATATAACCTAACTCTATTTGTCTTCCTTAGAATAAACTCTGGGGAAAGGTTGGCTAAAAGCAATATAGAAAAGTAGTTTTTTTTTTAAATAATAATTGTAGTTATTGTGATAAAACAGTGCTGTCAAAAAAGGCCAGCATAGACACCACAAAGTTTAGATCACTCATTTTTATGTAAAGTTTGCAAAGTTTCTGGTGAGAATACTTCATAATTAAAGTATGTTTTTCCTTGGCGGTCACACAATTATTTAATTTTCTTTCTGACATTGGGCTATTGAATTTCAGAGTTCTGTGGAGAAATGAAATTGTTGATAACTTCCAGTATCAAAAGAGAAAAATTGAGGGTTACTTAAAAAAAAAAAAAACTAATTCTTTTTTGTAAGCTTTCAAATGTTTCTTCTAAAGAAGGATTTTTACACATTCTATCTATTCTTTTTATATGTGATTTATTGCTAATTATGAATTCAAATATCAATATATGGACCTTTAATACATATGAAAATGTGAACCTCTATAATGATTTTTAAAGTATATTTTAAAATGCTAATAAAACTTCTTGTATGAATCCCCTTCTGAATGTTTTTCTTTTTTCCTCTGTTATTACTTCACTGTGTCATTAATGTTATTTTTTTCTCCTTTCTCACTTCTTACTTAAATTTTAGTATTTTTTCTTAGACTTGTAACCTATAAATTTTTGCTATGAAGTTGCAGGGAATTTTCACTTTGGAGCTTCTTTCAAAAGAAAACTTTTTATTTTTACTTTGCCTTTTGGATCTAAAAATTCTGGTCAGCTTTAATTTACAATTTCTTGAATTATAGTTTCCAGACTTTTTTGCCTATGTTTATTAATTTTTAGATGATCTCTTCTTGCCCTGTTTCAGTCAGTTGTTTTTGTTTTCTTGCATCTTGTTCTCTCTTACTCCTCTCTCCTCCACCCAGTCTTTTTGTTTTGTTGTAATATTCCTATTATGTTATTGAATTAATTTCTGTTTGGCTTATTCTGATTTGCAGGATATTCAGTTCCTTGTGGAGGTTTTCTAGTTTCTTTTCTAAGATATAAATTCTCCTTGCCATTATTTCCTTGCCAGCCAATTAATTTCTAAATTGTATCTCTTCTTTAATTTTTTACTAGAACTCCTCTAGTCCCTACAGCTAGAATATATTTTCCACCTGAGGCCTTATATGGACTTATGTATTTACTATATTTTTAGAGATTTATCCCTTTGGAGGCTCTCAGCTCAAAGTTTTCTGATGGTATATGTAATTTTTCTTGTTTTGATCATTTCATCAGCCTTCATACAGAGGGTGGTAGGGGCAGAGTGAGGAAAGATACTTCACTTTGGTCAAGCTTGGCAACTGAATATCTTAGGCAAAATCTGTCTGATTCTGAGTATAGGTGTCAAAATTAGGCCCCTCCTTAAATGTATATTGGGGCTCTTAGAATTCCTAGTTTCCTTCAAAGTTCATCCTACCACAAAACTCCTTCTGATCCTCCTAATTGCTCTATTTCTGCCTGCTTCCTTTCTAGTAAGTCCTCCTATATTAGGTTATGTCCAGGGTCTTTCCCTCTCTGCTTAGGTTGTACTCCTTTCCCCAAGTTGGTCTTGCCTAGGATCTTTCTCCTGCAATTGGCTTCAGGACTATTCCAGTCCCTAACTGGAACTCCTGTTGATGCCTTTTGTACTGATGTTTATTTATTGAAGCTTGTCTATCCCAGTGTCCCCACAAGTTTCCTGAGGGACCCTGGTAAGCTTAAGAGAATTGAATGTGACAGAAAGAGAGGACTATTTTGGAAAAAAATTGCTCAGATACATACATAAGGCTTTGAGATCTACTGATAGATCTTCACTTATTGCTAGTTTTAGTCACCAAATCTAAGCGATTTCAGTGTAAAGAATGGATAGGATGAATACTCACAAAATCACAGATTTTAGTGATTGAAGATGGCATAATTGTAGTATTTAAAGGAAGATAGCATAATTCTAGTATGCAAAGGAACCCAGATCCCCACTAAATACCTGAACTAAGCTTAGAATAAAAGATATAAAAAAGGATTATTTGTAGACATAGAATCCACAGAAGAACTTCAGAAAATCTGTGGAGACACTAAGATAGACAAGTTGGGGGAAAGTTGAAGCAGTACACAGTAGAAAGAATAAGACATAGTTTCTGGTGCCAAGAGGCTTATAGACTAGTTGGAAAGAAAGCCACACACACACACACACACACACACACACACACAAAACTATTGTATAAAAGCATGCTTTCAGGTTTTTGCTTGATAGCATTTTGACTCAGAGAAGTTCTAATAAAATAAAGGATCAAACCTCAGTATTATGTTTAACACAAGATATTCAGTAAGGTGATAAAATAATTTTGTTGTGTATGAGATACACAAGATAGTGGATACATTAAAATATATGCCATACCAAGTAGCTGAAAGACTGTCAAAAGATTAACCTAAGGGTGTGGTCTACAAAAACCATGAATGGCAGCAGTCTAGTGGAGAGTTAGTCATATTATCTGGTGACCAGAAGGAAAGGAGTATATGATGCGGAGCCAGGTAAAAAGATTTTGAGAAGACAAGTTCCCTAAAATTGCCAGTATTGGAACAATGAGTTCCACGTACATTTGACCAAATTCCTTATGCCATGTTTATATTTTCATGAACTCTATTAAAATAGTATTTTCTTTATTGTGTTCAAGTAGACCCATAAGAATCTATTTGGATAAACATAGATAATACTATGCACTTAGATTAAGGAATCTTATATATAAAAGGAATGAAGTTAGAAAATAGAGGAAACCAGCGCAGTGTCAAGATTGTGGAGTAAACCCAGGAAACTGCTCAAACTCTCCGAGTTTCCTCAAAAAGCACATCAAACCAAGCTTTTGAACAGTCTGACAGACTGAAACCACTCTCCAGCTCAAGATTGATTGGAAGTACTTCAAGAAAGATCAATCTCACTGGGGTGAAAGGGGAGCTTAGCCCAGCTCAAATGGAGTTTGGGAAAGCCATTGAAAGGGTCTTAACCACAGTAGATAAGTAACTGAAACCTTGGGTCCTGGCTCAGTAGTAGAGCAGATCAATGGGGCAGCTGTCAATTCAAGCTCAGAAGTCAAATTCTGGGAAACCAGGCTATTTCCCAGAAAGATCAGGTAAAGGTAACCCCTGCTATAAACAAAACACCAAACACAAGGGTTCCCTTGCTCAAAGTCAAAGCTCAGAACTGCATGGGAAGCTTGGAACAGTGGCCCCTTTGCCCCAGGAGCAGAGATCAACCATAAAAGACACAAAGGGAGAATTACAAAAAGAGAAAGGAAAAAAATGA
Organism: Myrmecobius fasciatus; assembly: GCA_023553655.1. Lineage (NCBI taxonomy): Eukaryota > Metazoa > Chordata > Mammalia > Dasyuromorphia > Myrmecobiidae > Myrmecobius > Myrmecobius fasciatus. Next base: position 181,824 of record JAJPUD010001457.1, read on the forward strand.
GCAAGAAACAGAAAAGAATCTTAACCATGGAAAGCTACTATGGTGGGAGGGAAGACCAACTCAGACAAGGACAAAATGTCCACAGAGAAAATCACAAACAGTGATATGAGTTGGTCTGAAGCCCAAAGAGGCTTCTTGGAAGTGCTCATAAAATATTTTTAAAGGAAAATAAGAGTAGAGGAAAAAATGAGAAAAGAAAAAAATTAAATGAAGATGAAAATGAAAATGAAAGAGAGAAAAAAGAGACATGCAAGAAAATAGATTCAGGAAAAACAATTTAAAAAATTTAAAGCTGTTAATTGTTTCAAGTAGGTTTTTGGATGATTCTCTAGAATTCTCTAAGTATGTTATCATATCATCTGCAAAAAGTGATAATTTTATTTTCTTATTGCCTATTCTAATTCCTTTAATTTCTTTTTCTTTTCTTATTGCTAAAACCAAAATTTCTAGTACAATATTGAATAATACTGGTGATAATGGGCTTCCTTGTTTTGTTTCACCCCTGTTCTTATAGGGAATGTATCCAGTTTCTCTTCATTACAAATAATGCTTATTAATGGTTATAGGTAGACATTGCTTATTATTTTAAGGAAAATTCCCATTATCCTTATGCTTTCAAGTGGTTTTAACAGGAATGAGTGCTGTATTTTGTCAAAAACTTTTTCTGTCTCTATTGAGATTATCATATGATCATATGGGTGATTATGACAATAGTTTTCCTGATATTGAACCAGCCTTGCATTCCTGGTATAAATCCCACTTAGTCATAGCATATTATCCTGCTGATAAGTTGTTTTAATCTCTTTGCTAATGCTTTATTTGAAATATTTGCATTGATATTCATTAGGGAGATTGCTCTGTAATTTTCTTTCTCTGTTTTGGCTCTTCCTGATTAGGTATCAGTATCATATTTGTGTCACAGAAGGAATTTGGCAGGACTCCTCCTTTCCCTATTTTTCCAAATAGTTTACACAGTATTGGAATCAATTGTTCTCTAAATGTTTGGTAGAGTTCACTTGTAAATCCATCTGGTCCTGGAGATTATTTCATAGAGAGTTCATTGATAGCTTGTTCAATTTCATTTTCTAAAATGGGACAATTTAAATAATTTCTTTTTCTTTTTGTATTTCTTCCTTTGTGCCTTTTATGGTTGAACTCTACTCCGGGGTAAAGGGGACATTGTACCAAGCTTCTTGTGCAGCTCTGAGTCTTGGCTTTGAGCACCTTGTGTTTGGTGTTTTGGTCATGGTAGGGGATAGCTTTATTTGCTCTTTCCAGAATTTGCCTTCTGAGCTAGAATTGGAAGCTGCCCCAATAGTTTGCTTTGCTACTGAGCCAGGACAGAGAATCTCAGTTGCTGATCTGCAACTAAGACCCTCTCACTGGCTTTCCCAGAGTTTGATTGAGCTGGGCTGAACTCCCTTTTCAACCCAGCAAGACTAACCTTTTTTTTTTTAAAGTCCTTTTGATCTATCTTGAGCTGGAGAGTGGTTTTATTCTTTCAGAATCTGTTCATAGGATTGGTTTCTCATGGTTTTCAAGGGAAAGTGGAAGTATTTGAGCATGTTCCTTGCTTCATTCACCTTGTCCTTGCCCGTGGAACTCTTGATGCAAAAATTTTAAACAAAATATTAGCAAAGAGATTATAACAACTTATAAGCAAGATAATACAATATGACCAAGTGGGATTTACATCAGGAATGCAGGATGGTTCAATATCAGGAAAACTATTGCCATAATCAACACTCATATCAACAATAAAACCAACAGAAATCTTATGATAATCTCAATAGATACAGAAAAAACTTTTGACAAAATATCACAGATTTTTCTATTAAAAGCATTAAAGAACATTAGGGGTAAAGGGAGTTTTCCTTAAAATAATAAGCAGCAAGTATTATTTGTAATGGGAAGAAGCTAGATTCATTCCCAATAAAATCAGGGATGAAACAAGGATCACCATTATCACCAGTATGATTCAATATTTTGGCTTTAGCAATAAGAAAAGAAAAAAAATGAAAGGAATTAAAATAGTTAATAAGGAGGCAAAATTATCACTCTTTGTAGATGATATGATGATATCCTTAGAGAATCCTAGAGAATTATCCAAAAACCTATCTGAAACAATTAACAGCTTTAGCCAAGTTGCAGGATATATAACAAACCCACACAAATCATCAACATTTCTATATATCACTAACAAAGTCCAGCAGCAAGAAAAAGAAATAAAAATTCCATTTAAAATAACTGTGGACTAGGGGCAGCTAGGTGGCGCAGTGGATAGAGCACCAGCCCTGAAGTCAGGAGGACCTGAGTTCAAATATGATCTCAGACACTTAACATTCCCTAGCTGTGTGACCCTGGGCAAGTCACTTAACCCCAAATTGCCTAAGCAAAAAAAAAAAAAATAACTGTGGACAAAATAAAATATTTGGGTGTTTACCTGCCAAGACAAAATCAGGAACTATATGTGCACAATTACATAATACTTCTCAAACAAATTAAGTTATTTCTAAACAACTAGAAAATATACTCATGGATAGGCCAAGCTAATATAATAAAAATGACAATTCTATCTAAATTAGTCTAGTTGTTCAGTGCCATACCAATCAAACTGCCAAAAAAAGTATTTTATAGAGCTAGAAAAAATAATAACAAAATTCATCTGGAAGAACAAAAGGTCAAAATATCAAGGGAATTAATGAAAAAAAAATTACAAAGGATGGTGGTCTAGTGGTACCAGACCTAAAACACTATTATAAAGCAGCAGTAATCAAAACCATTTGGTACTGGCTAAGAAAGAGAGTGGTGCATCAATGGAATAGGTTAAATACACGTGGCATAATAATAACTATAGTAATCTAGAATTTGATAAACCCCCAAACTTCAGCTTCTAAAATGAGAACTCAACATTTTACAAAAATTGCTGGTAAATTGGAAAAAAAAATGGAAACCCGGCATAGACCTACATCTCATACCCCATAACAAAATAAGGTCAAAATAGGTTTAGATGAAAAAAGTGATACCATAAGCAGATTAGGAGAGCAAGAGATAATTTACCTACCAGATCTTTGGAGAAGGGAGGAATTTATGACCAAAGAACTAGAGAACAATATGAAAGGCAAAATAGTTAATTTTGATTACATAAATTAAAAAGTTTTTGCACAAACAAACCCAACAGAAATAAGATTAAAAAGGAAGTACAAAGCTGGAAAATTTTTTTTTACAGCCAGTGATTCTGATAAATGCTTCATTTCTAAAATATGTAAAAAATTTTATCAAATTTATAAGAATACAAGTCATTCCCCAATTGATAAATCATCAAAGCATATGAATAGCCAATTTTAAAATGAAGAAATTAAAGCCACTAATAAGTCATATGAAAAAATGCTCTAAATTAATATTGATTAGAGAAATGCAAATTAAAACAACTCTGAGTTACCAGCTCTTACCTCTCTGATTGACTAAGATGACAGGAAAAGATAAATGTGGGAGGGGATGTGGGAAAACTGGGACACTAATGCATTGTTGATGGAGTTGTGAAATGATCCAAACATTCTGGAGAGCAATTTGGAACTATGCCCAAAGTATTATAAAGTGATGGACATCCTTTGACCCAGCAGTGCCACTACTGGGTCTATATCCCATAAAGATCATAACGAAGGAAAAAGGACTCACATGTGCAAAAATGTTTTTAGCAGCCCTTTTTGTGGTGACAAAGAACTGGAAACTAAGCGGATGTTCATCAGTTGGGGAATGGCTGAATAAGTTATGGCATATCAATTTAACGTATATGCCATATCCATTATGATGAAATGATGAGCAGGCTGATTATTTGTGGGGCAGCTAGATGGTACAGTGGATAGAGTGCTGGTCCTAAAGTCAAATCTGGCCTCAAACTCTTAATACTTTTTATCTCTGTGATCCTGGGCAAGTAAGTGACTTAACCCCAATTGCCTCAGGAAAAAAAAAAAAAGGAAATGTGTATTTAAAAAGTTAATATATATGTATAACCAGAAAAAAAAATTAAAAAAAAAAGGAAATAGAGGAAGCCAGTTGTTTGAGAGTGATAGAGAATAGGAAATACACTCTAATAGTGAGTGAAAAGCATAGTGGTCAGGGTGACCATGCAATTGATCAGGTACATAGCCAAAAGTTAGTCCTCTATCCAGTATGTCACAAATATGAAAGAGAAGGAGAGAAAGACAGGGAAGCTGAGAAGGACAGAGACACAGAAAATGAGGCAGAGGCAGAGAGAGAATCAAAGAAATAGAGACAGAGACAGAGCCTTAAATGATTTTTAAATTTTGCGATTATAAATTAGCCAAAAATGTTCTTTTCTCTGAAAACACTTTGTAGTCACAAAATATTCCTATCTACATGCATAAGATCCAATCTTTGGGACAGAACATCTATTTAGAAGAAAATGAAAGAGAAAGGCTGAATAGTTAAATGAGAAAGAAGATAGGTAAAGGGGTAAATTGATGAGAGAAATCATAAATAATTTATTGTTGCAGACAATGTGAATTTCCAATATATTTTTGGAGAGAAAGATCTGTGATCAGTAAGAAATGGTTGCTTTCAATGAATGATTACTAATGAGAAGAGTATTTAGCATTTATACAACAATCTGTTAAATATTTAAAAATTCATTGTTAATGCCTGTGAGCTAGGATAATAGATGAAATAAAAAAAAAACCAATAAAATATCTTTCCAACTCAGTAATTTTATTTTTAGCTTGATTTTTTTAAAAAAGGACAAATCATTGTTTATAATTCTAATAGGTGGCAAATTAAGAGCTATCTTTAGTCTTTTTTCAAATTTTTTTTTCTGATTATACATGTACATTAAATTTTAAAATACACATTTTTATGGATCATGTTGGGAGAGAAAAATCAGAACAAAAGAGAAAAACTATGAGAGAAAAAATAGAAGGAAAAAAAGTGAACATAGCATGTATTGATTTACATTCAGTTCCCATAGTTCTCTTTTTTGGTACAGATGGCGCTTTCTATTCAAGTTTATTGGGATTATCTTGGATCACAGCTTCTGAGAAGAACCAAATCTTTCATAGTTGATCATTGCACAATCTCCCTGTTACTGTATGCAATGTATTCCTGGTTCTTCTCACTTCATTTAGCATTAATTCATGTATGTCCAGGCTTTTTCTAAATCATCTTGTTCATAATTTTATAGAACAATAAATTTCATATATCATAACATTCATATATTCTCCAGTTGATGGGTATCTACTCATTTTTCAATTCTTTGATACCACAAAAATAGCTGCTATAAATATTTTTGCACATGTAGATCCTTTTCCCCTTCTTTATGATCTGTATGGTATTCAGATCCAGTAGTGGCACTGCTGGGTTAAAGGATATCCATCACTTTATAGTACTTTGGGCATAGTTCCAAATTGATCTCCAGAATGGTTGAATTATTTCACAACTCCATTAACAATGCATTAGTGTCCCAGTTTTCCCACATCCCCTCCAACATTTAACTTTTCTTTTGCTGTCATTTTAGCCAATCTGAGAGGATTATATTCAATTTTTCAGGATAAGTAATTCTTGGTTGCATACCCAACTCTTTTGTTATTCAAAATAATATGTTGTAAGTAACTTTGGTCTTTTAATGTAGAAGCTGAATTTTGAGTTATCCTGACTGTATCTCCACATTATTTAATTTTTCTTATTGCTTATAGTATTTTCTCTTTAACTCAAGAGGTCTGAAACTTGCCTATGATGTTTCATCTTGAGACCTTATTAAAAGGGAGATTCGTGTATTTTTTTTTTCTATTTCTTTTTTACGATCTCATTCTTGAACTTCAAGGCAAATGTCCATATTGATTCCTTGTAATATTGTATCTAGGTTTTTAAAAAATTGTAATTTTCAGGTAGTTCAACAATTTTTATATTGTTTCTCCTCAATTTGTTCTCTAAATTAGTTGGTTTTTCAATGAGATGTTTTATGTCTTCTATTTTTTCTTTTGATTTTGTGGTTCAAAATAATTTTTCTGTTTCTAACTCCATCTTCTACCTGCCTCCCTTCTCTAATACCTTCTCCCTTCTCTTACCCCTTTCTCTTAGTGTTTCTGACCACCTTTCTACCCAGTTCCTCCCTTGTATTTCCCTTTTTTCCTCCTACTTCTTTATGAGATAAGATCAATTTTTATACCTAACTTTTTGAGCTAAAACTGACAAGATTCAGATTCAGATAATGCTTATCCCTTCCTTCTTTCCCTCTATTCTAATAGGTCTTTTATACCTCTTCATGAGATCTAATTTGTCCCATTTATGTCCCCTTTCTTCTTCTCCCAGTACAATCGTTTTTTCTAATCTTTAATCTCTTTATCTTTAATATCATCCCATTAGAGTCAACTTATACCTACACCCTATGTCTATTTTGTCCCTTCTAACTGCCCTAATAAAAGATACACTTTTCAGGAATGTATCATCTTTTCATGTAGGAATGTAAACAATTTTTTTTCTTTCCTGTTTACCTTTCTATGCTTCTCTTGAGTTCTATATTTGTAGATCAAATTTTGTTTAATTCTGGTCTTTTCAATAAAATGATTGAAAGTCCCCTACTTCATTGAAGGTCTATCTCCTTACCAGAAAGATGATGCTTAGTCATTCTGAATAGTTGATTCTTAGATGTCATCCAAGATGCTTTGCCTTTGGGAATATGGTATTCCAACCCTCCTATCCTTTATTGTAGAAGCTGCAAAATCCTGGGTAATCCTGAAGGCAATATTTTCTTTCCTTGAGATTATAGTTCTGGATTTTTGCAACAATATTTTTTTGTTTTATTTGTGGGATCTCTTTCAGGAGGTGAATGATGGATTTTTTCCAATGACTTATTTATCCTTTGGCTCTAGTATATCAAGGCAGTTTTTCTTGATGATCTTTTTTTTTCAGTCTTTTATTCCCAGCACTGAACATTGTGTCTTACAAGTGACCACCTCTTGATAAATGTTTAGTATTATTATTTTTTCTTTTTAATTTATTTAATAGTCCCTCCCAGTGACATTTAAAACAATTTTTAGATTTGTTTTTAAAACATTTGAGTTCCAAATTTTCTTTATCTCCACCTCTAGCCCCTATCAAGAAACCACATGTGAAGTTTTATAAAACATTTCCATAAAAGTCATATTGTGAAAGAAAACATAGCTCTTCCATCCTAATTAAGAAAGCCTTCAAGAAAAATAAAGTTTAAGAGAGAGAGAGAGAGAAAGAGAGAGAGAGAGAGAGAGAGAGAGAGAGAGAGAGAGAGAGAGAGAAGGAGAGAGAAGGAGAGAGAGAAGGGGTGATCTATGCAAGGACTGTATGCTGGATTCCTATCCTGTTGCTGCAGACCTTTTCTGCTGACCTTCTAAATTGCCTTCGGCTGGAAAATATTATGGGGTGTTCTGACACTAAAATTTGTTTTGCATCATTATTTAAAGGAAGTTGGAGTAGTTTGGGGCAGAGGTTAGAAGAGTTCTAGCCTTTACTCTGCCATTTTGGCTCTGCCTCATTTGTTCTCCTTGATGATCTCTTGAAGAATACTGTCAGGATTTGTTTGTTTTAGTCTTCAGGTAATTCAATAATTTTTAAATTGTCTTTACTGGATTTACTGAATCTCTTTTCCAGGTCAGCTGTTTTTTTCCAGTGAAATATTCCAGTGAAGTATTTTACATTTTCTTCCATTTTTTCATTCTTTTTAGTTTATTTAACTAATTCTTAATATCTCATAGAGTCATTAGCTTCCATTTGTATGGTTCTAGTTTTGATTAGCTCTTATATCTCCTTTTCCATTTAATTCCACTTTTAAAGGTGTTGTTTTCTTCAGTGGATTTTTTTTTTGCATTAACCAATTGTATTTTTTAAGAAACTGCTTTCTTTCTTCCTTGAACACCTCTTATTTCTTTTCTCAATTTTATCTTCTACCTCTCTTATTTGATTTTTATAATCCTTCATGAGTTCTTTCAAGAAGGCTTTTTGAGGTTGAGAGCAATTCATATTCCTCTTTGAGGTTTTGTATATGGGCATTTTGTCCTCTTCTGAGTGGATGTCTTGGTCTTCATGATTTTTAAAATCAAGCTCTGTTTCTGGGGCACAGAGGGTGCTGTCCCAAGTTTCTTGTGCAGCTTTGAGCACATTGGCCTCTTGCGTTTGATGACTTACTCACAGCAGGGAATAATCCAACCTATTTCCACCTGTTGTTACCTAGTTTCCCAGGCTGGCAATTTGTTTTCTGGGCCTGGACTGGAAGGTGCCCTACTGGTCTGCTTTGACATTCTTTTATTAGTCTGTACCAAGGGTACAAGTTGCTGATTGACTGTGATTAAGACCCTCCCCACTGGCTTTCCTGTTCACCCCCCTGAGCTGGGTTGCTCACCCCTTTCACTCCAGTGAGACTGCTCTTTTTTGAAGCCCTTCCAACCTATCCTGAGCTGGAAAAGTATTTCATTTAGTCTTTTGTAGGTTCTGTCATTCCAAATTCTGTTCAGAAGCTTAGTTTCATGTGGATTTCTAGGGAAATTGGGAAAGCTCAAGCAGCTTCCAGACCTCACTCTGCCATCTCAGTTTTGTCCACTGATTTTTACAACCTTTTAAAAATTGTTTAAAAATCTACTTCTTTAATTCTTTTAGGATTTCCTATTGTGTTTGTTTCCTTCTGTATTTTTCTTTGAAGTTTCGCTTGTAAATGTTTTCTATATTGTCTTCATCTCAGTTTGTTGTTAACTTCCCTGTCAACATACTAGCTTTTTATGCCAGATTATTTGTTGTTGTCGTTTGCAGATTTTTTTCCCCAGGCTATTTCTTGACTTTAAATTTTTTGCTAACATTGGGTTCTGCTCACCTAAAGACTTAGGGTTGAGAGTTAGCTGAAGCTTCAGGCTATTTTATATAATTTTCTCTTTTTTTGTGCTGCTATTTTTCAAAGCTAGTTTTGGGGAATCTGTAAATTTTAAGTGCTTTTAAGTGGCGTGATCTGGGGAGAGTATGATCATTAATTTCCTGGTCTGCATTCTGATATTTACTCTGGAAGGGCACTGCTCCCTTGGGACCACCAGCATTAACATTTTTCTCTTTGTCCTGTACTTGGAATCCTTGTACTCTCTTTACCCTGCTGCTGCAACATGCAACCAGGTAATGGGAAATGGAAGTGCCAGGTGTCACTCAGTCCTGCTCCTAGTGCCTGAGTAGGGTTCCCTATAATCTTTTTCTGACCATTTGTCCAATTTCATTGCTGTCTCTGGGCATTTAGAGCACCTAGAATTGTTATTGTTGCTGCTTTCACCAGCATAGCTTTCAAGGCCTACAGCTGATGTCCCTGCCTGGTCAGCCCATACCTGGATATCACAGACTTCTCCTTCTGACCCTCTAAGTTGTTTTGGCTGGAAAAAATGTCTCACCCTGACCTTTTGTTGGATTTGATGCTCTAAAACTTGACTTGATGTGTTATTTTAAAGTTGTTTGGAAAGGAATGTTGGAAGAATTTGAAATGCTCATTTTATCTTGGTTATACCTAGAATTATTTTCACATTAACAAAAAATGATTATTTAAATGGACAAATAACTTTTATGGAAATAATGTTAAGCATTGTTGATAGAGTTGGCCACAAAGTTAGGAAACTTGAGTTCAAGTCCTGCCTTTGACATTTTGTCTGTGTAGCTTTGAGGAAATCACATAATTTCTAATTGCTGCCAAATAACTCCTTAACACTATAAATTTCACAATAATTTCTGGTCTACATTGGGCTGAGAAAATTTCTTCATTGGGACTTGCTGACACCAGTGAAATTAAAAGTCCCTTGATACCAAAAATAACACTTCAGAAAGATATATAACAATTTTACTGAATTTTATAGAAGTAGAATCCATGGAGGGCATCCCACAATATAAACATGAAAAAGGGACAGGCAGGTCTTCCTAAATGATTTTCTCCAGTAGAATAATATTTTAAAGTCATAAAACTAATTGATATATAGGATATAAACTCTCTTTTGATCAAGCACAATATAATATGAAGGGCTCACTTTAGACAAGGTAACCCATTGTGCAATTTTCTAAGACAGAAATAACTTAAGGGATAGTGTCTTAAAATGATATTTCCACCAACAAACTCCAAATCATGACGACTCTCTTCTGGCTATCTTGACCACATTCTTCCTTCAGTAATGCTTTCTGCACCCCTGAAACCACCTTGGGTTCTGATGGGTGAGCTCTCTCCTTATCTTTACCAGAATCAGGCCTCTACTTCACTTTTTCACCCTTTTTTTCACTTTACCTTTTCACCCTTTATATATCTCTTTTATGGGTAGTCTTTCCCCAGGACAACATAAGCTCCCTGAGATCAGAGAATATTTTGCTTGCTTGTATTTTCACAGTGCCTAGCACATTATAAGAACTATCTGTGTATCTATTGACAACAAATGAGATAAATCGTCATGTCTTTTATACAGTCCAAAGAAAAGAAGGGTTTCCTATTGGTGGCAAAGTTCTTTAAATCTTAAATTCACAGATGACATCATATAATGATACAACAACTGGGTGATATCTACAGCAATGCAAAAGAAATGTGTCTAACTATTCCTCCTAGAAAAACAAACTATGCAGAAAATGCACATTTCCCAGACTATAATATGCAGCTGGATGGGTAGCTTGTCTAATTAGTTCATTAATATGTATATCTTGGACAGTAATATTGAAGTTGGCTCAAATTTGAGTAGGACAAGAAAATCAGGCTGGAATACATTTAGGAAATTATACAGTGCTTTCAATGATCCAAAATTGCTTCATACTGGGAAAGGTCATTCCTTCAACATCCATATTTTCCTAAGTGAGACAACATTCATTTTAATTCAACAAAAATCTACCAAGCATCTCCTCTCTGTAAGGTACTATTAGGACTTTCAGATAAAAAGGGAATAAAGAATGGTATATTATAGATCCAAGGTAGCTCACATTCAATTAGGAAACTATAACATATTTATGGCTGAACAAATGGAAGATAATTTTAGGAAGGAGAGACTATTAACAGATAATAGAATGAGAGAAACCTTCAAGGAGAAGACTTCACTTGAATTAAGCCTTGAAGAAAGGTAAAGACTCTGAAAAGTGGAAATTTCGGATCTGAGTATTTGAAACATAAAATAGTCTATTTTAGCTGCAACAAAAGGAGCACAATACAGAATGCAGACAGTTCTTGCTTTACTTTAGGTAAAGAATTCTGAAAGAAATCTGTATTCAAAAAAAAACTATCTATGTTAATTTTTCAGTATAATGCTGTGTTCTGGCGCTCTCTCTCTCTCTCTCTCTCTCCACTCCTGCTCCTTCCTCCCCACCACCAAAACAAAAAACTCTAAAAAAGAAAAGCTAAAGAACAAAACAAAATAAAACACCTCTAAGTGAAAGCAAAGAAACTGATGCACAGAGATCTCTGCCTCCACCTAATTGAGAGGTAGGAAGGATATCAACTTGAGACCTCTGGAGTCAAAAGAGATCTTCCCTACTCTGCCTAACTACCCTTGTGACTGGTCCCGATTCCTGTCCGTCTTCTATGCACCTTCTCCTTTATGTCTGTGTCTTCCCCCCTATGTTCTCTGTTCTAGTCAGGCTCCTATGTGGCTGGCCCTGTCTGTGTGTTCCTCCTCCTGTTCCTGCCCTCATTTCTCCAAGCCCCATATGTCTTTGAACCATGTTCAGCCCTGATTTTGCCTCTCTACCTTTCTTCTTCTCTCCCTAACCCATATTGGAAGACAAATTTATTACTTGTAAAAATTGATTTGTTTAGAGATCAATGAAATGGTCCACTTATATAAAGCAAAAACTGTCCATAATATGAAATGATGCTACAAAATTAAGTTGAAGTGAAGTTCCTAGAGGACCTTAAAAAATAGGCTGATCAGTGTGTATTTTATCCTAGATCCTAGATTATTGAATGACCTGTAAGTAGGAAGATTATTTGTATTACTGACAAAAATACATATAGCATATATATGCTAAATCACCTAGTTTAATTGTGTTCATTGATTGTGTTTACTGAATAGCAGCCAATCAAGCAAGAATTACCAATTTGTAAAACCCCCCCACTTTTTTTTTTTAACAATTTGGCAAGTTCTAATTATACTTTTAAAAGTTCAAAAACAATAAGATCAGCCCCTTTAAGAAAATTCCTTTTGCAGAATATTGCAAAAACTTGTAAAACCTCTGGACTAGAATGTGTTAACTGGTAGTAGAATTAGTAGTAGTGAAATATGTATTTAACATGCAATGGAAGAAGAGGGAAAAGTAAGGGAAAGACATGTTTCCAGTCACAGGATTGGGAAAGCTTTCCAAAAATTACTAGTTAGCAGAGTTTTCATTTTATATTCAGAAGGGACAACAAAATCATGAAAGATGAGAGGGTTTTTTTTTTCTTTAATGACTTCGGAGGGAAGCCTCAGTGAGAAATTCAGCTTTTCTAACATATAGCACTTTACTAAAGAAATAGTCTAAGCAAACCAATTAAAGGTATCAGGTGGGGCCAGTCACAAAGAGACAGAAGTGGCCTGGAGAATTTTTGATGCGAGTGGTTAGGGCATTATTCCAAGCTTGAAGCAGTAGTAACTTAGCAAAATTTGACAAAAGACCTATAAGGGATACGGGCAAGTTGAGATTCAAAACTACTTTCCAATAATAGGAACCCATTGAGGACTCATTGAACAGTGCCTGCCGAGAAGATTCCAAAAAAGCAAAGATTAAGAACAATTTAACATCTATTAGGAAGATATGTGATTAATACCTAATTAATTCAGTGTTTTTAAAATCCTTGTACTAGAGTATTTACTTTGTTATATAGACTAGGTGTATTCATATTTTTATTTTTTATAAAAGTCTTCATGGTTGGAAAAGACCTAGATCATGTGATTTAAATCAAGACCTATTTCAGTCATTCTTACTGCAAAGGAGAGGCTAACTGTTTAGCTATTCATTCATTAATTCAATAACAATAATAATTCATGAATATTATAAAACTATAAAATTTCTCCTGATGTGCAAGTGGTAAGTTAAGGCAAAATATTATGGAAGGCAGTGGGAAGAGATTGAATAGCAATAACAATCACAATGGCAAAGTATAGAACAGAATAGCAAAACGGGGTACAAAAAGTGCTTTGTGAAGTCTGAGGAACATTTCCAACTGGGGTAAGGGGATGAGGGAAGGCTTCATGGAGAAAGGGGTATTTGAGGTTGGGCTGAGAAAGACAGATTTCAACAGATAAAGATGAAGTCATGGGTCCAGCACTTTATCCATTGTGCCACTTAACTGTCTCTTAAGATCTATGTTCAGTCACTGGTGAAGAAAGGGAATATATTTTTATATAGCACGTACTATGTTTCAGTAATTATGCTAAGTGCTTTTACAAATATTATTTCATTTGATCCTCACAAAACTGCTGTAAGGTAGGTTATTATTTCCATTTTATAGTTGAGGAAATTGAGGCAAATGGAGGTTAAATTACTTCCCCAGGATCACACAATTAATAAGTGCCTGGGTTCAGATATGAACTTGGGTCTACCTGACTCCAGGCATAATACTCTCTCCACTGGGCAACCAACTGATTTTTAGAAAAGAACACAAAGCAAAAAAAATAAAATAAAACAAAACAACAACAACAACAACAAGAACAAAAACCTGTTAGGTCTTTAAGATCCAGTCTCAGGTTTCCCTAGGCATATATGCTTTAACTGCCAGGTAATCTTGGCTGAATGATGAATAGGTGGGGAAGTGGGTGTTTCTTCCACTCTTTTTAGGAAGAGGTTTACAATTTCCTGCTATGCTTTGCAGTCTGGAGGAATATAGGTCTTTCCCATTTAAAGTTTCTTTGAGTTGTTACCTCTTCCTGCTCATTGGCCAATAAAGGTTCTCCTTTGTCATTCCTAAAGTAGTCATCCTTAAAGTACTTTTCAGTTCTAAGCCACACATGACTAGATAGAAGCAGTTTAGGGGCTTTATCACTTCAAAGTGCTCAAGTGAAGGCAGTGGACTATCAGGAAAATTCTGTAAATGATTGCTCTGAAGAAACTTTTGAAATTTACTTCTTTAAAAATCTAGGGAGGAAAGTTAGGAAAAGCCATTATGAAGTACTTATTTCAATGATGTTAATTTATAAGCATTTATTTTGTTTCCAATAACTAATGAGAGGATAACAATTCTCTCCAAAAGTACAGAGTATTGTATATAGTAACAACAATATTGTTTTTTTTTTCTTTTTTTTTGCTGAGGCAATTGGGGTTAAGTGACTTGCCCAGGGTCACACAGCTAGGGAATGTTAAGCGTCTGAGACCAGACTTGAACTCAGGTCCTCCTGGCTTCAGGGCTGGTGCTCTAACCCCTGCGCCACCTAGCTGCCCCAACAATATTGTTTTAAGAACAACTTTGAGTGACTGTCATTTTGACTACTATAAATACCCAAATTAATTGCAGAAGAATTGTTATTACTTCAAAATAGTTATGCTTAATTACATAAACCACAAAAGGGACTTATGAGTATTCATTTGTAGATATTTCATGTGCCTGTTTGTGGCTTGAGATAAAAATTTCAGTATTTTTCTTTTTTGTCATACTTTACTTAAAAGGCAGAATAATTTGATAATTTGATTAAAGTCCTTATGTCTGCTGGGACCAATCACATAATTAATCAAAGTAGGAAGATGATAATTATTTTGAAATCTATATGCTCTTTTTTTTGCATCTGGCGTCATTTAAATATAGCATTTATTTCAAGCAACAAATAAATGATTATAATTCATTTATATTCAATTAAAACAATTTAGGAAAGTAGTTATGTTGTGGATATATAATATAACATCTGCTTTGAGAAGAGTTCCACCCACAAAATATTAGTACTTTTCTATAAAAGATTTTTTAAAGGCAGTAGATGCTCTCCTTACTAAAGACATATTTCCCTTGACAGTCAAGATATCTTTTAATGCTGATTCCGTAGTCCAAGTGTCTATTGTTACTATTTCCAAAAAAGAAGTTAACATTAGTTACTTTTTCTTAGAAGAAAATTATCTGGGCTTAAACCAGATTACATAAAATAATGAAAACTCAGAAAATAATGTTTCAATTGAAACATTACATGGAGAAAATACTTATTCTTTGGAGCTTAAGTTAAATTCCCCTTATTTTAGTTATATAATATCTAGTCTTTAAAATTTCTAGAAAAGACTGGGTGTCTCTATGTCAGATTTCTTTGGTGACTAACAAATATCTTTATTTGAAATTTCAGAATTCTATAAATTAAAGATCTAGATCATAAAATTTGGAACAATGAATTGGCTAGACAACTTCTTTATATATTATTCTCAAGCAATGCAATCTTCCTAATTGAGGAATCTTTAACATTTTGATAAAACTTTAAGTTAGCAACATTCCTATCAGAGTTTTTCCTTTTCTTAAAATCTAAATGCAAATCAGTTTAATAACTTTCATATGCCTTTTCAATTGCCTGTACTGTCCAGAAACAACATACTTAAAGAGTGTATAATAAAAATCCACCACTGGAGGGAGTCTGGGCGCTTTCAAACAGCTCAGAGCCAGAGAAATTCTAAGATAGGTCAATGGAAACAGAAAGGATGTGCGAGAAAAAGCTGTGTTCCATTGGACTATCACGTATAAGGCAGAAGTGGCAAGCTTTAGGGGCAAAATCTAATTTGCTTCTTTTTTTCTTCTGTCTGGCCCTTCCTACTGAGATAGAAAACTCTTTTGAGAATAAGAGAAAAAATACAAAGGGAGGTTTGTGACTGCAACACCTCGAGAGCGATAGTCTCCCATGGCCCCAGTGTGGCACTAGGGAACAAGCTGCAAAATTGCAGCAGTCTCTCTGGTGTAGACTCTCTCTCTCTCTGGACATAAGACGCAGCTGTCCCTTGACGTCCTCAGGTGAAAACCCAGAGGCACTTTAGGAGATTTGAGCAAACTTTGCTGCCAGGTTACTGTGTTTCAGTACCCAGATCAATGCAAATAGCTATGGATTTGACTACAAAGTCGAAGAAGAGGGGGCTATATTCTTAAGAATAAAAGAAACCTTTTCTTTGCTTACTTATCCCTTCTTCCTTATTGCACTCCCCATCCTCACCCTCAGCAACACCCCGTAAGTGTTAATGACATTTTCGCCTTTAGGGAAGTAAGATTGAAGGGAGCAGAGCAGTTGCCGAAAGGGGTAGGAATACATCCTCTTAGCTGAAATGTACTAGGTGTAAAGTATTTCTAATGGGATCACTTGCCGCATTAATGTCCCCTCGGCTGCCGGTTTGCACTGAATTGTAACCATTTTCAACTGTGATTTCTCAGAATTTTTGTTTGAATACGTATTTTCAGAATACCATTTAAAACCAATTTAAAGAAATATCTCCCTTCCCGTTTATTAACCTTTAAATCACTGGTAAGAAGTAAAAGACCATGATAAGGAGAAAAAGACCTTAGGGTGTTTTTTTTTTGTTTTTTTTTTTACTTTTTACTACTGAATATCTAATTTTTCAGACAAGCAAACACTAGGAGATATAAAATCTTAAGATTAAGGGATCATATTTTATAATAAAAAAAGCTGCTATTGCTACGCCCCAATCAGAAGAGATTGTATCACTGATGGGGAATAGGAAACCCCCTTTGTCCTCCTCTAAAGGGTTGAGAAACCATTCTCAGAATGACAATCCCTCCTCTAACCTCCTCCTCCCGTACTGCTCTTAAGTAAAAGGTGTAGAATCTTTCCGAATATTCTACCCCAAATGCAGCATTCAAAGGGTTACTCTCAGCAGCTAGGCTCCCACAGTGGATACAGGCCACTCAGATCTCCCTGTAATTCAATTAGTCAGGTTGCAGGAAGGTGGGGCCGATATTTTTGGAGGGGGGAGGGGAAGAGATTAGGAAAACGCCTCTTTCTCATGTTGCAAACCAATCGGGTTGAAGTAAAGAGAGGGAAAAAAAGCAATCTGTAAGCAAACAGCAGGCTGCTCCCTGACTGGCTGCTCCTGCAAATCCCCCTTTCCCAAGTAAACTGCATGAAGAGGAAAAAAAAAACCAAAAAAAAAACCACATGATCAACCAGCAGCGCCTGGGCTCTGAGCTGGCTGGCTGCACCTCTTCTGTGCACATACTCTGAAAACATACACGCATACACGCCAACCAGCTTCCAGATCGCTCACACATGCAGACATATGCATGGATATAAAATATATATGCTGCATACGTACTCGCATATGTTCATTGCACGGAGGACGCTCAGCTTTTGGATTGTCCTAGGTTGCTGCTGAAGTCGGATTTACACGCAGGTCATCGCGAAGGGGGCGTGACTTTAAGATTTTTTTCCTCCTAAAGATCACCCCCCTTTTTTTTTTTTTTTTTTCAAAACTGACTTTTGCCCACCTCTCCTTTCGTTGAAATCCTTCACTGGCTGCCGCTGCATTGAAGTTTATTAATTTTCTTGCAGGGTACGTTATTATTATTATTATTTTTTTGTGGGGGGAGAGGTAACTGTGGTTTCCCCCTCTTGTTGCTCCCCCCCCGGAAAGGAAAAGGGAGCAGCTGCCGAAGAACAAGATTTCTGATGTAGTCATCGGTGAGATTTCTCGCTCTTTTTTGCTCTTTTTCTGATTTGTAACTGATTTATGCATTTCTCCAAGTTAATGTTCCTGGGATTGCACTCGTTTTAGCCAGACACTTTGACAGCTTGCTCTGGGGATGTTTGGATCTCAGTTTATACCTCTATCTTGATCTCAGTCCTTGTGCGGCCAAGGAGACTGACACCAGCGTTTCCGGAGTTTGTGGGATTCATTTAAAATTATTTTTTCACCCTTTTTATTTGTGTCGACTTGATTTGGCACCATAACACTGTTTAGATTGGCTGATTTTTACATCTGCTGTTTCTTACACTTTGGTGCCCCACAGCCCAGCAAAGAAAAGAATACGAAAAAAAAAATCCCTATCAAGTCTCCTCCAACACACCGGGTGTCTCTTCCTCCTCCTCCAGCTGCTGCAGAACTACCGCTTTATTTCTGTCCGCAGCCAAACTCTACCAAGCATTTTTGTTGGATGAAGGAAAGTACCAAACTTTCTTAAGGTTTGGGTGGTACTGCCATTCTTCTTCAACCCAACTACTTTTTAACCATTTCCAGGACCTTGGCAGGGGTGAGATTTAATTCAGCAGTTTTGCTTCCCCACCCATCTTTGCTCCTTACAGTCTTCACTGAACCAGCAGCATCTACTTCCTCAAAGACTTCCACGGATTTGGCAAAGCATAGGCGAAAGGGTGGTGGTGAGGGAAGCATTTTCAGAAAAGAAACGCATATACTCCAAACAAACCACTTTACATTGGCAATTTTTTTTTTTAATCAACTACCAAAATAACTTTGAACGAAACAAGGCAGAACGAGAGAACGGTGCTGGAGAAGAGCCACCACTCCTCAGCTTCCACAACCACCCTCAGCTGGAGGTGCAAGGGCTGAGCCGGGGTGGGTGGGTTGGTGTATGTCTCGCTGTGGCTTCTGCACTGAACTCCCGGTGAATGTGCACGGAGCGCCGCCGCCACCTCGTTGTGCCGCCGCCACCGCCACTGCTCAGTTCGGCTCCCACCTCCCCCTCCCGGGGTGACCACCCTCCTCCCACTTCTTAAGAAACAGATTTGGCATTCTCCCGCTCTCCCCCTCCCAATCTCGAAATACACACGCATCTCTTCTCCTTCTTTTATTTTCTTTCTTTCTTCTTAAATTCCCCTCTTCCTCTCCCCCCCCCTCGGGGGGTGGGAGAGCTCGCTTAATCTAAAAGAAAACAAAATCTGTGATTTTTTTTTCTTTTTACTCCTTATACTTCTCATTCCTTCGTCCCCTACCATCTGTTTAGTAGACTCTTCTTTTCCTTTTTTCCCTCATTTTTTCCCCTACTTCCCTCTCCCCTCCCCCTTGCTCCCTCCTGTGTTTGTGTTTTTCACTGTTGGACTGGAGTGATGTTGCACGTGGAGATGTTGATGCTGGTGTTTCTGGTGCTCTGGATGTCTGTGTTCAGCCAAGATCCTGGTTCCAAAGCCGTCGCTGATCGCTACGCTGTCTACTGGAACAGCACCAACCCCAGGTAAGAGGGTGGTGGTAAGAGGGACGTGATTCAGGGTCTTCGCCTCCCTAGGCCGATCGGATAGGCGAGAGGACAGGAGTAGATATTTGGAGGAGGAGGATGAATCCAGGAATTGGTGGGAATGAAGAAACGCCTGAGGCGCCGACATCTCAGGAGCTGGGAGAACTCTTTTCCATTTATTTATTTTATAACTGGGAATAAAAATCTGACGGAATTATCCAGGAAGGAGGCTTCAACTTCCTTCTTTGTTAAGTGCGCCTGGAGAAGCCTGGTGGAGACCAGGTTCACCTGGGAGTAATGAGCTTTGCCTTCCTCACTCCTGGAGGAAGCAGAGATGAAACCTTGAAAGGAGAGGAGGGCAGAAGCTCTTCCATTCTCCACTCTGTTCAGGACAAGGGAGCCACATCCTATTAGAGCAGAATTTACAGTTTTAGAACCGTGTTCTCCCTTCCCCCAACCTTAATTTCCTTTTTCTTTTTCCTTTTGCGGAAAATAGTTTTACTTGTGCACTGCGAGTCAGTCAAGCCCCTCTCCTCCAGCCGAGCCCCAAACTTTTTCAGTGCGCTCGCTCGGAGCTCACTAACAGGGGAAGGAGGAAACTGGGAAGCGGAAGCTTTTAGTTTTCCTTTAACTCATTAACGGAGAGGAAATACAATAGCCCATCCATCAGTCTGGTTCCTTTGAGCTGGCAGTTGTGGAGATTTCTCTCTACTCTCTCCTCCCTCCCCCCCCCCCCCGCCTCAATCCTTTTTATGGTGCCAAAAAGTTTGCTCTAATAAAAGGTTATGTCATGTAATCTAAGTGTTTTAATTCTGTTGGTAACTGTTAGCCAGTTCACTGAGATGTGTATTGATAAACATTTTGCTTGCCCCCCGGAAAAAGTTAGAGAAATGAGAAATCTGAAGGGGCAAGAAGAAATGAGGGTTCGGTCCAGTCGCGGCTTTTTGAGTGACCTGATTGAGTCATTCTCAGTCTGATAAACCAGAGGAGTCTCGGGGCGCTTTGTCATTAAATTTTGGCCTTTTCCGGGGGTCCACTCGAGTCCCGACTATAAACTGACCCAAATGACCCAATCTGCTTCGTATTCCTTCCTGCTGAGCTCCCATTTTTATTATCTCCTCACCTCACTCCTAGCCCCATTCGCTTTTACTCAACAACTAGGACTGATTTCTTTATTGGGTAATAGACACTTATAAGGTCACTGGACTGCAGTACAGTGAAGATAAAAGTTGAACGGAACGGGTGGGAAATAGAGAGTCCGTATGGAGAGCCTGATTTCACAGGAAAGCCGCGCCAAGTGCTGTACTCCAGGACAACCATGTGGCCTCTGTGAGCACTAAGCACTCGCTCTGGAGAGGGAGGTACAAGTAGCGATCACCGCCTCTTCTCTAAGGGTTTGCCCGACCCTCCGCCGGTTCCATTGTCCCGGGCTTAGAGAGAATCCCTGCTGAAGCCAGGGCTGCCCAATAAAGTAAGCGCATATTTCTATCCTGGTGGGCTACCTGGGTCCTGCCAGAAGATGAGAGAACTGGTACTTTGGTGTAGAAAGAGGATATCCCCTTCCACCCAAACTCGGAAAAAATAGTCTCTGTTAAGCATACAGACAAAATAGAATTGTTAGTGATAAATGCACAACATAATATAAAGTGCCAACAAACATTTCTAAAGCAATATGTGTAAACACAAAACAATACATAAGATTCTCTTTCTCTCTCTCTCTCTCTCTCTCTCTCTCTCTCTCTCTCTCTTTCTCTCTCT
>JAJPUD010001457.1:202786-224982 GCA_023553655.1 Myrmecobius fasciatus
CCCCCCCCCCCCGCCTTTCTGCCACTCTCTGTTCCTCTTCTTTCTTTCTCTCTGGTGGGACAAGGCAACCTATTTCTTTTCTGACATGGCACTTAGCACTATTAGAAAAAGAGAAAAGAGAAGCCGTTCTACCAGAGGAGGTGCCTTTTATTAAACCTGACAAGACAAATGGAGCAAATGCTCCAGTTGTGATGGTGTTAAAAGCAAGGCTTATTATGTAGGTTCGTTTATTCCCTTTGAGCTTTATTAGTATTTATGAAATAGAGGAATTTATACTTTAAAAATTATACTGATCATATTAAGAAAAACAACAGAGAGATAAGGTAGTTTCAATTGGGTGTTCTTTGCTACGGTGATCTCCCTCCTTTTCATCATCCTAAATACTGAATCTTTTCTCTCTTGGCATCCACTTGTTTTGATACCTGTTATCTTTTTTCCTCCTTAAAACTGATGAAACTCCCTCCCCCCCCCTCCTTTTTTTTAAGCTGTCAAGCTGGTCTGAGTGAGTTTGAGGACATTTTATCTTAGGTTATCTCTGTTTTATGTTCCTGATACTGCTGTTTGGTTTGAGATTAGCACATTGATTTTTGTCACAGGTCATGTTTTTTAATAGATCTGCCTTGCCTGCAGAAAACTATTCTGCTCAGTATTCCATGGTGGGTTTGAAATGGCTGAGACAAAGTTAATCTGTAGAATTTTAAAGTGCCCAGAGGTTTTTTTTTTTTTTTTTTGTCAATTGAGTATTCTAATATGAGGCTTTTCAGTGGCTCCTTTTAAAACTGGTAACCAATTTAAAACTGATAACCCCTTATCAAAAGACTGATGATCTTAAAAGATATTCATCTTTTACTTTTTATATAATAGTATTTTCTTACCAATTTATCACATGATATTTTCTTGCCTTTTGGCCCCATCCCATTGAAACTTAACATCTTTAAAATGGAAAACATGTCACACAAATGTAAATATTTAATAAAAAGGCATATTCTATGTTTCATCAAATGTTACCAAAGAAGAAAGTTAAAGAACCACACCCAGTAAATTAATTTAAATAAAATCCAGCAGTGAAGAGTAAAAGATTATATGAGGAAATATTTCTGCCAAATATTTTGCACATCATGCTACAATATTTTAAGTCAAATACTTTAGGCATTTCTTTCTTAAATAATATGCCTTTATAAATGAAGATAGTCATGTTTCTAACATTTTATGTAAGCAAAATGACTTGTTTAAGATTTTACTAAGCCAGTAATGCAACTACTAAGTAATCTTTTGACACAAAATGGAAAGCCCTAATTGCTTCCATAGTAGCTTTTCTATGAGCTCCAAGAGGGAAAAAAAAAGTTCACTCAACGCAAAAGTAGCAACAATGGGTATTATGTTAAATGAAAGTAAATATTATGTATTTTGTATCAGTATGATGTTGCTTAAGAAAAATATATAGATAAATTCAGAATTTAATTTGATATCTTGATGGAAGGGTTTGTTTATTGTTAGAAAAAAATTTGGTCAGAATCTATGTTCATTTATCTGCTCTTTCTTGACAAAATTTGTTATTTTCTAATACTGATAACTTTTAAAAGTTGTTAGTATTTATGGGATAGTGAACAGAATTGATTAAATGTAATGATTAGGACAGAAATCAATAAGGTAACAATTGGGTAATAGCAACTCAAAATGTCAGTTGTGACAAATGTATCTTCTATAGTTTAATTTTTTACAATATTTTGTTAATCCTACCTAAATAGTGAAAGTTATAAAAATAACATTCAGTGATATACTGTGAACTTTGCTCTATAATTTAAATACTATTTTAAAAAATGTAGCCTCCAAACAAAAAGATAAACCTATTTGTATCTTATTTCTTAAAGAACTTTAAAAGCTTTTATATAAGCATTTTATTCAGACATCTAGTTACACTAGTTACTTTACTTTTATTCCTTAGTTGTTTTAAAAGTTATATGATAGAATTATGACTTTTGGAAACTTTTAAAATTTGATGAATTATAAATATGTTAGTACTATCAAAAGGGGATAAATGTCTTTAAGTTAAATAGAATGAGTACAAGGGATTTTTGAAAGTATGTGCTGAAATAAAATACTTAAAATTATCCTCTGCAAGTTGACATTAATGTATGGAGTAGTGAAATAATGTGAAATAAGAAATCATTCTCTTGCTAAATGTACCTAGTGCACTTTTGAAAAAATCAATTTCAGGTACAATTTTGTTCTTTTTACTATTAGTTAATAGTTTATGTTACAAATAAGGTGTGGAAGCTTTCCTGTACAGGAAAAGCCACTTTGTGCATCATCACTTAAATAATGAAAACTATATCATTCTGAAATAAGTTGGGTTTTTTTTTTTGCCTTACTTGTTCTAAGGCTTGTGAACTAATTATTTTTAGTATGAAACTGAAAACTTGACACAGTTTTGCCATTTGTTTACATGCCATCTTGGTATAATGAAAATGGCATGAATTCTATCCATTATGCCAAAATCATTTTTCTACTACTATTATATGTTAAATGGAGAAAAGAGTAACATTCTTCCCTTCCCCCATCATATTCCAGTTGATATTTCTTTTCTTGAAATTCATATATACACCATATATTTTTCTGAGACATCTTTTTTCTTATTGTCAACAAATTTCTAATTCAATAATTTAAAAAAAGTGAGCCAAATTGTTGCACTTAGAGTCCATGACTTTATTTTGGGGAGAGAGTGGATCATTGGTATCACTTTTTAAAGGGTTAAACTATGGAACTTAAATAAGTGAATTTCTTTTACTTCTGGAATTAAAAAAAAATTAGTGATGTTTATACTTGTTGAAAACATTCATAAAGAATAAATGACATATTAGATGTATGCCACAATTTTAAAGCATGTTTAACATTTATAAAGAGATATTTTTATATATGAGGTGCAGATTTAAAAATGTACATATACGTATTCTGAGCATCTTCTTGTTCCCTGAATTTAACTGACCATTTCAAATTATTTTCTTTATAAGTAAGACTAGGATACATATATTTGTTTTGGAATTTATATATTCCATCATAGTATGACTTTAAAAATATATCAAAATCAGTCAACTTGCTGGCATTTTGAAAGTAGATGGGAACATTAATAATACCTGTCTCCCACTTGAAAGGATACTCCAATTTGACATTTTCAGTCTGAATTGAAAAGATCTCAAGCTCCTTAAATACCTGTAACTAAAAGTTTTGAAGAAGAATCTTCTATGCTATCTATAAACTTCTATAGTATTTCTCTCTATCTATAACTAATCTAGAGTAGTTTCCACCCCCCAATTAGTTAATTTTAATGGTAGTGGGATGACTGGAAGAATACTTTGTTGCCTTAAGTCTTCCCACCAATGAGCAGTGTTTTTTATAAGCCTCAACTTTTGAAGGCTGAGTTATGGGTAAGAAGAAACACATAGTTAAAAGGTAAATTGCCTTCCTTAAATTCTTGCCATTTTAACTTGTGCAAATGCCCTCAGAAAAGGCATTTCATTGCTTTCCACTCACTGGCCTGGTTTCCTGTTGGATGGGGACAGATAAAGATGAGTGTTTCTTTCTCTCCCCTGTTGCTATGAACCAAGCAATCTACTAGCTACACGCTGGGCTGAGAAAATGAATGAATACAATTAGTCCTTCAGGAGTCCTGCACTTTCCTGGCTTGAGAAATATATACATAATGTGAATGTGCACACATAAACACATGTAATCATGCCAAGAAATAGGCCTTTTGAAAAGGAAGTTAAAACCTTAATTTTAATAGGAAACTATATATAAGTAGGGATAGATTTTTTCTCTCATAAGAATTTTTGTTAGAGAAGAAAATTCATCTATAAAGTGTTAAATAGTTTTCCACTTATTTTTAACTCCTGATTGGCTTTCTTTTTTTTTTAAATAAAAGTGAAGAAATTTTTAGGTTTTGTGTTTGAAGGACAATTCTCCATCCTCTCCATTTTTATATATTAATGATCTCTAGATATTGGCACAAATATTATGTAATGATAATATTTTGTTCAAAATAAGCACTTAGCAATAGCTGTCATACATTATTATTGCCTATTTGTGAAGCTTTCCCAAAGTGGATCTATTAATATTTAGTCTTTATAAGGAAGTTTACCATGTTGGGGAAACCCTTTCCTGTCCCAACTTTCCTCCCCCCAAATTACCATTTATTCCAATGCAGAAAAATTTAATGAATATCATTCTTATAAGTTGAATTTTTTTTCTTCTTTTTCTGTGATAAAGTTTAGACACATTGACAAATGGCTGCTGAAGAAAATCACCTCAAACTGAGTTAATTTCTTAAAATTTCAATTTACTTTTTTTATTTGCTCTTTTATGGTAATAACTACAAACAGCTAAATGTCAACAAATTACCATACGCACTTTTAGTTTATTTATATTTTAATCAATTTCTTAACTTTATTTGAGCTGTTTTATGGAAAAATTTCTTATGATTATTTTGATGTTCAAATGTTTTTGAATGATTTATTTCTATAACTAAGAATTAAAAGGCCAGTATTTGTGTTTTAAAATCAGAAACAGCAACATAATGAAATGGAAAACTTTAAATATATTATGGCAAATTTTCTTTGAATATTACAGTTACTGTGGGTAGAAACAATTCAGCTGAGTGGGGGAAAAATAAAACCTGCTCTAAAGTTATTTAGTATTTAGTATTTCTTCTGGCAACTTTAACTATGGCCTACTATATTTCCAAAAATAATATATTATAAAATAACTGGGCCTATATCACCAGTCTTTAAACTAAAAGTTTTCTATGAATCCAAATAGTGACTTTTAAGGTTATTAAAATATAGTTGTCAAATAGTGAAACTATATTTTGATAGAAATATCATTTTAAAATAAAACATTGGTAATATATATATATATATATATATATATATATACATATATATATATATATTGTGTATGGGCATATGCATATGCAGAGAGTGACAGAATATGAATGTGTTGTAAAACATTTATTGTTAGATCAGCTTTCACTCAGGTGCTAGTCTATCATTTTTAATAACAAAATAAACCTTCGTCATCTTCAGAAACACCCTTCAAGCTTTTGACAGTTGGAAGGTTGAAGAAAATGTTCTGTCAGGTCTTATTTTTCATTCAAATAAGAAATAAAAAAAAAGTTTGGCTATATTTTTATCTATCTTCAAAATAACTTTAAAAGAAAGAGAAATGTATATAATTGATACATCTATCCTCTGCTATCTGTCATCCTAGAATTTTTATGTGATTTGTTTCAGTTGTAGGGTGGAACAATAAAATTATACTCCAAGGAAAGATTGCCTAACAGCTAAATTTTCAAGATTTTTATTAAATGGCTAGGTACAGTTGAATCATTAATGGCTGTGTTTTCCTGATTATTTCTTATAATATTTCCCTTTCTTCCCCATGCTAACTAATACGTGTGTGGTATGTGTGGAATGTGTATCTATCTATCTATTCATCTATGTGTATAGTTGGTCATTTGGTAGGTCTGTCAGCTTTTATCAATGATCAAATAGCAGGTTTCCATTACAGAAAGTAATACAATTGGGATTATTGGGTCAGGTGACATCACTGACTATTTTACATTGGGCAACCATATTTTTAGCAAATAACGATTAGGTAGGATTTTTTCCCCCTCTGCTTCATTTTTGATGGATAAAATCTATTTTTTGTAGACATTTTTGATTGCATGGATACATATATCCTTAAATGTTGAGATGCCTTAGTTACCAAGAGGTAATTAAATGTTTTTTTTTCCTCAGGTTGAGAAACTAAATTTTCATTTTCAGTTAAAACAACCTCTTTAGTAGCAGCCATCTTGTTTTAAGGCTGAATTTATTTCACTCATGAAAATAGCTAGAAAAGAGGATGAACAATAGAAAAGGACCAAACCATTTGATAGTTATTTGGGCAAGGAATCTTTAATTATCAGAGACATAATATTATTTATCAGTTCATAAAGATGGTAACTCCCTTTTTTGTCTTATGTTGTAGAAGTATTGTCTTGAGAAAAGAATGTTTTCATTAGCAATACTATATTTAAATTCAAATAATGTATCTTTTGATGTTAAATGATAGCTTGCACCACCATTCATTTTTATATTTTTAACTACTGATATTTATTTTTAACTTCAACAAAAATGTATGTATTAATTGATTACCCAATAGTTTCTTTTGTTAATCTTACTCAATCTCAAGTAGTTTATTTAATTGCTCTTTGGTGATATATAATTGCTAATTGGCATATTTCCTAACCATACATCAATAAAAAGCATTCTCTTCTAAGGGGAGATGCTGATGACTACTAAAGTTTAAGCTTTTGAAGATTTTAAAGTTACATTATAATACGGTGTTTTATGACCACCCCCCCAAAAAGTCCTTCTCCTTGTGTATCATTCCTCCCATGTCTTCATTGTGTCTTTGTTAGAAACACTTAATTTATTATATCACTAAATTGATTATATAAGTGAATATTATATTCTGAGGGTACTGAGTTCCATAATGTGTTATTTTTCTTTCTGGATTTAACAAATTCTAGAATTACAGAAATAACTATTTTAGGGCTTACAGAAGAGTTAGAAAACTTACAGTGTATTTTGTATCATGAATATCTCTTTGGTTCTTCCAGCATTGCTCTTTATAGAAGTATGGCTGCTATACCATAAGATTAATTTCAAATGTAGTCCAATTCAGACAAAGTGAATTAATGAGTCATACTCTCAACATCTGTGCTGTAGATTGACGTGACTGCATTAATAATTGCTTTTCTAATGATTTAACAAAGTCTGCTAATATCATTTCCAGAAATTCCAAAATGATGAAAAAGAAGTATATAAGTAAAATTTGCTAGTTTTTTTTTTTTTGGGATAGATGGAAAGCAGAGGGAGGATAACAGATGCATGTCTCATGATAACAAATGGACTCCTTGTTGCAGTCCAGGTGTAAGTGTCAATAGCTTTAACACAGAAGAACTTCTGTAATGTGGATAACCATTACTTTGTTAAAAAAATAATTAATCAATTAACCACTCAGCAGAGAAATCCAAACATCCAAATGTTTAAAATGACCTTTCTAGTTTGAATGAACTCAAAAACATCTTGCATTTTGTTTTCCTGCTGTTCCAAGCAGCCAAAGTGTTTGTATTCAGATATCCTGTCAATTAATAGCCCATATAAAACTTAGGAGTAGTATCTATTGCACCTTTTCTTAAAAATGTATATTATAGAGGCAAAGAAGAGGGTAATATATCCTTTCTCTTTAAATAAGAAATTTGAATGAAACCACTCCATGTTTTACTTTTTGCTACATAGTTTTTGTATATGTTGGTAATATACTTTGTAGCATTGGTAGACTATATCTTGATGTTTATAGAATTAAAAGGAGCAAGGAGAGATTTGACAATAATGTGGGTTTGGCTTATAACAGTTTTGTCCTTGCCAAAATCAAATGTGTGTTGTGGTGGGTTTTGTAGTTGAGATTTCTATTTATTTACTTATACTTTATAATATAAACATTAAGATTTGGGGGAAAATAAAGGAAAAGAAATCATGCATAGTTGGGAACATTTATCCCATGTGTTTAACAATTAGGTTAAACAAAGTGGAAACAAATGAGCCTAGTTCCCTTCTATTGTTTCAGGGCAAGAAAAAAAGAAAGATGCTGGAATTTGGAAGCAGTGACCTTTTGACACACACACAGCATGGCTATTACACTGTCACATCAAGTGTCTTGAGCCACCATAATGTCAGCCTGCATTTTTGAAGTTACTGACATGAGAGGTAGCTGCTAGTGGACTGGAGAACCTTATATTGACTTTGCAGTTATATTCAACTTTCCAGTATCATACTTGACAGTTTCATTTTAAAATTCTGAAGCTTATCATTTGAAAAACATACTCCTTTGTTCAGTTTAGTCACAGATTTTTGTAACAACTATATAGATTCACTACCTCTGTAGTCCTCCTATACATACTTGCCTCTGAGAATAATTTCATTCATCTGGTTTGGGGGAAGGTATGTGGCAGAGGGAGGCTCAGATGTAGCATTCTTCTGCCAGCAAAGTGCTTTTCTGTTTTATTTAGTTAAAACCTTCCCCCCCCAATAGATGAAAGCAGCGGTTTTTGTTAATGGCCATTTCCTTCAGACTGTGCAATCTCACCAGTAACCCATGAATTCAGACAGACCAGGAAAAGAATCATGTTTAGAATACTATGATGTTCAATTTTTTCTCCGTATATTTGTTTACTATTATTGCTTCAATAAACTTTTATACCTTTATTTTGGTAGTTCTCTGGGGCCCCTACTTATTTAAAAAAAACAACAAAAAACCTAGTGATCCAGCACTAAGAGGACTCTGATTCAAATAGTGTCACTCCTGACAGGGTTTTGAGCCAAACCAGAGGAAATAATAGGGAAATGAGAGCTGCCAAAATGTGTCTCCCAATTACTAATTAATCAAGCGATAAAGGACCTTTGTGAAAGATCTAGTGTCAGCTATGACAGCATCTCTGGGGCCCTTGATTTTAACTACTGTATAAAACAAATTAGCACAATCCACAGGGAATATGGTATCTAGTTGTTTCATACCATCTCCACTCAATTTTTCAAATGTATTGTTAAGAAGCAAAACAATCCTTCCTCCAAAAACAAACTTTTAAAATGTTGTCTCTAATGTTTTTCTGTTTAAAAATTATATGAGAAGATGGAATTTTTCTAAATGAATTTTTCACTTGTTAATATGCAGTACTTTTCTTCATGCTATGGATAATCAATCATATTTTAGATCATCCAGTTTCACCCCCTTAATGGATGATTTTTGTGTTATCTTTTGATTAGAGAGCTTGGTTTTGTTATTGTACATTTAATTTAACTTTCAAAAGTCCTACCTTAAATATAATAAAAATTATCACAAGAAATGCTGTATATCAATATTTTGAGCATCATGGTACTTGAGGAATGAAATTCTTTCTGCAAACATGGAGGGGACCCAGAGCTGCCAATCTCTTCTGGCAGTACTCCCACTATGGCTATTGGACCCATCATTAAACGCTTGTTATTAGTGTATTTTTCCATAGCATTTACAACATACCTTACAACATAAAAATAAAGGGGTCTTGTGTGGAGCTCTGATTGTCAGGGGAACAATGAAAACTAATTACACACTCAGCTGTCACCACTGTCAACTGTGCTCCTGGGAAAACAACAATGTAACAAAATGCATAGATATGTATGCTATTGCATATAAATCTATGCACATCCGTTTAGTGATATCTAATAGCATAACTTTATATTATAGATCTCCAAAGGAAATATTTTAGATTGGGCCCATCTACTTTTTGTTTTGTAATTAACAAAGAGAAGCAAAAGGAATTCTACAACAGAAAGGGGCCTTTTCATTTGCTCTTTTTCATCACCTCTTTGAATTAAATGAGAATCGACTGGATATATAACAGCAATGACTAAGGCTTATTGCAAAGTGCTTTATAAATGTTACCTCATTTATATTAACACACTCATGTTAATAAGTATATCTCATTGTTAGGGCCATTAATCAGGATAATTTTTGATATTGAATTATCTGTTGCTAATCTTAGATTTTTGATCATCTTTTTAATAATTCTCTTCATGAATTAAAAAATTATGATTATGTTTTATGACTAACTCCTTATTATGTAGTTGCTACTTTTCCAATTTGTTAATTATTTTGGTCTTTTTTTCCCTTCTTCTCTGTGGCTTTTAATTATTTTGTTATCAATGAGGCTAGCCACAAAAGTGGCTATGGGATGACTATGGGAAACGGAAGAAAAATTTAAATTAAAAGCATTTTTGAAAATGCCCTTAGCTTTGGTAGGAGAGGATATTATACATACTTACAAAAGTTCTGTGCTTTCTTTGTTAATCGCATAGGATAGTTTTTTTCCCCTCTAGTATCTTTACTCTTTTAATTTTATATTTTCTTCTCCGAAACTTAAACAAAGAGTAATTTCAAGAAGTGTACACCGAATTAACTGATCACATAGAATTTTCTAGTTTTTGTGGTAAAATAAATAGTACACTAGGTAGCAATTCCCTTCCCTCAGTTTCCCACATCTAACATTAATCATAAGGGACCCCTTCCTTTGAAAGAATACTCATATAATATTGCCAGTTAATTTCCCAATATTTCATGAAGTACAGTATTTAAATATATGGAATTCATTTGTCTTTCTGAAAGCCTGAGAAGTATGTTTGATTCTGGTGCAGAGCAGTAACATACATTGTCAGTGTATTTTTAAAATTGAATGTTATGCAATATTAAAACTAAAAGCTCATAGAGCAGGAATTTTGCTATGGATCATGGCTTGTGGATAAAGCTGTAATATATTATAATTATAACCTTGTTTAATTGTTACATTAAGTAATGTTATGACTATTATTTTTTGATAATCCTACATTTTTAAAGACATTTCTACAAAATTCTCCCCAAGTACAAATTTTTTTTTAGCATTTTCTGATTTGAATCCAAATGGTTAAATGAACCCTAAATGCTCATTTTACAATCAGTATAATGATTCTTCAGAATGGTTTATATTAGTATATGTTTTTTCAGGAACCATAAAATCTTTTATGAAATGCCTTAGTAGCTTATTGAATTAGAAAATTTTGGGTAGGCTATATGGAATATATAAATAAGTCCCAGTTTTGTTTTTTCTATAGAAAATATTATATGCTATTAGATATTATCAATCATAAGGAAAATAATTAAACATTGTGAATTACATGCTTAATCCTTCTTTCCTATTTGCTGTTTTTAATGGCTTCATATACAAAGACTATGTTATCAATCTACTATCAACAGGACATGAACTTTAAACTCACTGAAGCTACCAACAGATGCTATGCCAATTGAAATTGAACTTTCCAAGAACACATAAACAGTAATACAAATAATAATTTCTTATCTAAAAAAGGGTTTTTTTTTAAAAAAGAGAGATTTGCGATCATAGGTGGGTATCTTCTAAAGTTTCTCCCACCATCACACCCATCTCCATACACTGCCATTGAAAAAACTATGTTATAGTTAAATAGTATTATATAAAATAGAATCGGAACCTTTCATCTTCAAGTAATCACAGCTTACATTTCTTTCTTAATGAGCAATCTTGATTTTTTTATTGAGAGAATGAATTTCTTTAAGACAAAATATTTAGTAGATATTTTTAAGAATTTTTAAAGGTCAAATACAAGTAATTGATCAAATTGTTTTTGTTTACAAAATTGACTGTAAATATGTGAATGAACCAATACATTGAATTCTTTATATATTCCCTGATTCTCAGAGAGAAAAAGAATTAAAGAACCTTTTTCATTGACAGTAATAACTTTGAATGGAGGGATTGGCTCCCAAAGAAAGTGTAAGCTAGGTAAATGTTCCTTAGCTGGATATTTTTTGCTGATTAAAAAGAAAAAAAATGTTTTGTGTCTGGAGGAAAAATAAAATTCAGAAAATTCAGATAGGATTTACAATCTTTGAATGATTAGGGAAAAGTTGAAAATGTTAATAAACTGATATTGCAGTCATTTTTTTCATTGTCCCCTTTTACAATTACTAGTGCATTTATACTTTTTTCATTCATAACAATGAGTTATGGAATTGATTTTTTAGGATCTCTTAATATTTAGTGAAAAGTATGTCATGGAGACCCATTTTTATAATGAGCATAGGTGAATTTCTTTAGTGAAACTACCTAAACATAAAAACTAATTTTTTGGAAAGTTGAATTGTTTGACACCTTTGCCCCCTTGTACCAATCAATAACATGAATTAACTTTTTTTTTCCAGAACATTTTCACTTTTTAAACTGTTTGAATGTTGAGGTTTGGAGAAAAAAATTTCACACAAGAATCTCAAAGAGGCTGTGCCAGAAAAATATTAATTAATCACTTAACTCTTAACTTCTTCAATATGCCTTACTTAATTTTACATGATATGCATTATTAAGGAGTTGAAAAATACATTTTTAATAAATAAAATCATGTCTCAAATTCATCAGGGAACCAACTAAAAGAAATCTGTAAAGGGAAGAATCCTTTTATGATGGAAAGAATAATTTTTAAATTTCCCTTTTTAAAATGGGTTTTGTAGGTCATATTTTATTTTGAAATAAGACATGTTTTTTCATTGTTATATATCTTAAGAGAACTTTAGCAGATGGATTAAAAAAGATGATTATATCTAGAGAAAGGAACTCAAGAATTAAGGATCAGATCTATCCTAATAGATCAAGTTTGGGTATCCTATACATCAAATAGTGATAGGCTCACCACAGGTGTAGCATAAGATGATTTTCAGCAGTTACTGACCCTTGACAAAGTGGCAAAGTAATTAAATTTTGTTTGTAGAAACTTTTAAATTCCTTTCTGGCACTATATTCATGCCATACCTCTGATATCCAGACCCAAGTATCCAGTGCTCTCTCATTCTGCCTTTTGGAGGTAGATTTTCCATGTGGCTTCAAAATTATCCCCTCCACATTCACATGTATCTGTTTAATATACTTTCCTGTAATGTCTTCACTCCCCCAGAGGATATGTATTTTTGAAATGAGTTTATTGGCTTAAATAAATTTCTAATTGCTGGAATATATGAAGAGGCTTTTTTGTTTGTTTTTGTTTTTAGCAAGCAGACCATTACTGATACCCTTTGGCTGTGTCTAATGCCTCTCTTTCTTTTCTCAGGCCAGAAAAAAAGAGGCTTGCAATTTAGCACTTTACTGCTTTAAATACTTTTGTTGCAGATTAATATTTGTGTGTGTGTGTGTGTGTGTGTGTGTGTGTGTGTAAGATCTTTCCCCAACACATATTGCATATAACTAACAGCTCATCTGTATTTCAAACACCTGCCAAAAGTGTATGTGTGTTTGTGTGTGTGTGTGTGTGTGTGTTAAACACTGCGGAGTTTCTTAGTAATCACTCTAACTCTCATAGACATTTAAGTGACTATTGAGGTATTTATATATAGATGCTTTTTAAAATTTTATTTGTATACATAGTACATTGTTTTATACTTTTTTAAAGTTATCTTTTACTCTTGAAGGATTAAATGTCTTATTTCCTTGAGCATGTTCTGAAAGAAGAATTAGCTGAGATCCATAAAATACATATTTTGTGTTAAAAAAATTAATGAGTATTGACAGTAGAATTTTGCTTACAGAATTTAAATGTTGTAATCAAATATTTTGCATTGAAATGTTTAAGAAGCATATACCTTATTTCTGTGAACATATTTCTTTTGAATAATAAAATGTGCTTGTTAGGTTTAATTTTTGTTTATTATATATACCTGAACATCCCAAAATTTACTTTGTTTTTACTTATTAGTTGGCATGTAGTTAGTATTTCTTCACCTTATGTTGGGAACCTAATATCCACAAAATAAAATTGTCATGACAACTTCTGGTAACTTTGTAAATAGATTTCTTATTTTAAAACACTTGTAGTTTTACTTCATTTAGTTTCTATTCTTGAGGAATGATAAATAAAATCCAGTGCCTATCCCAGGCTTCTTTTCTTTATTTGATAACACCGTCACATCAAAAAAAGCTTATGTAGAAAGAATACTATGCCAGGAATGAAGGAGACAAACTATTCTTGTCTTCATAGATTATATAGTCTAGTAAGAAGATTTAACATATACACTTATTTAAACTGTAGTAGTGTAATAAAACAAATCTCAAGTGTGATTATTATTTTCCTGTGATTATGGATTGAGACCTTATAGAGACTTTGGAGATCACTGAGTACAATCATTTTATAGTAAGGAAACTGAGGCCCAGAGTGGGTAAGTGCTCAAGGTCACATAGTAAGTATCTGAGGATTTAAAATAAGGTTTTCTAGTCACCAACTCTATTACTTTAATACACCCTGTTTCTGATTTGTCAGAAAAAATGCTTACACTAATCTGTGAGGTTTGATTTTTAAATAGGCATTCATCAACTTTAGAAAATGTCAACTGGTAAAAATTGAATCAGGTTCAGAAGGACTGAATGAGTATTTTTCTTTGCTTTCATGATTGTTATGTGTGATACTACCACTACTATTATTATTCATAGTAAATTAATTGATTAAATTGAATGGATAGCTTCAAGGTCATTCTTTAAAATTCTTTAAATTACTAGAATAACCTGTAGTCCATTTTGTAGACTCTGAGAGTTTTAAAGGATTTCAAAGATTAACTTGTCCAATCGAAGTCTCAGCAAGAAGTATCAAGAAACTTACTGCCTTCCAGGGCAGTTTATTCCACTTTTGTATTACTCTAAATGTTTATGTTTTTTCCTGTATGAAACTAAAATCTTCCTCTCTGTCACTCCTATTCATTAGTCCAAG
Source organism: Myrmecobius fasciatus (assembly GCA_023553655.1). Lineage (NCBI taxonomy): Eukaryota > Metazoa > Chordata > Mammalia > Dasyuromorphia > Myrmecobiidae > Myrmecobius > Myrmecobius fasciatus. The sequence continues at coordinate 217,183 of JAJPUD010001457.1, forward strand.
GTCATGACTTAGGATTTAAGGGTGCTCTTCTGCATCAAAGGCCTTTAAACATTTGGAGACTATTATCAGTACCAACTCATTCATTTATTCTTAAAGCTGAAAATCCACATTCCCTCTAGCCAATCCTGGCATGACATATTATTTGGTGGTGATAGGCTGTGAAGTATAATTGGGGATAATAATTGAGCAAACTTGATTAACAAAGACATTCAATAATCCTCCCATTTCCATTTTTTTCCTTATCAAGAGAACTTTTTTCGTCTGTTTTCTGGATGATTTCCTTCCACTTAATTTTGCTTGGTAGGGAAAGCTAAGTTACTTATATGCATTATACTTGTTTTGTTTTTGTTTTGATTCTCAAAGAAAAGAATTAATGAACTGCCCTTAACTTCCAAAACTATCATAAATTATAATTTTCAAACATTGATACCCAGGAGATTTGAACATATATTGTTTTTAATTTCTTAAAACAGTTTATTACCTCATAGATACCTAATAGAAAAAAGTATAAAATATAAAAGGAATTTTTGAACAAATCTTTTGGCATTTAAAAAATGAACTCTAGAATTAATCATAGTACTACAATAGCATGTGCAAAGTGCTTTGCAACCTTTAAAGTGATATATAAATTCAAGCTATGATGATGAGGATGATGATTAACATGTGGGGTTTTAATCATTTTAGTGAAGTTTTGGAATTGTGATAGTAGTTGATTTTTTAAAAAAATAGGTAACCATGCAGTTTTGTTTTTGTTTTGCTATGAAATGAACCCAGGGCTCTAAATCTGAAGAGACTTAGATTTGAATTCTACCCCTACAACTCACTAGCTATGTGACCATGAGCAAGTTATTTTCTTTCCATTTTTCCTCACCTGACATGATAAAACATCCTCACAGGACATGCTGTGAAAATCAAATGAGATAATCTATGTAAAATGCTTTAAAAACATTGAACTATTATATAAATGCCAGTTATTAAGTTCGTTTCTTTGTGGGGGGGGAATTCTGTCCTAATTTTTCGTATGTGCAATAATGTAATTTTGCAATAAATTCTTTGTACAAGTGCTTTTGCCTGGATCCACAGTATAGTTGTGGCAGTTAATACAGATTGAGGAAATGTGTAATACAAAGAAAGCCAGACTGATACTTCTTACTTTTTCCTTTGGCAGCTATGTCCCTCTGGGAAAATTACTTAACATCTTACTATCAGTTTCTTCATCTTTAAAATGTTAATTGTTCATCAATGAAAAAGTAATGCAATTTATGTTAAAAGCATGTAAATGATGAAATGTTAGATAAATATGAGTTATTGTTAAAATATTGGGTTCCCTTCATTTACTTTCAAGATATTTGCCATATATATGGTATTTATCACATGATAATCAATGATTTGATAGTAGGTGTCTGACATTAATTGGTGTAGGTAGCTAGATGGTGAAGTGGATAGAGCACCAGGCCTGGAGGCAGGAAGACCTGAGTTCAAATGTGACCTCAGACATTTAGTAGTTGTATGACCTGGGCAAGTGGATTAACCCTGTTGAGACAAAGTTTCCTTATCTATAAAATGATCTGAAGAAGGAAATGGCAAACCATTCTAGTATCTTTGCCAGAAAAATCTTGTATGGAGTCAAGTTGGACACAACTAATTGACAAAATAATGACAATATTATTGATGTTTAGGATTGAATTGGTTCTATAAAATTATATGAATATATATAATAATATATAATATAAAAATATATGAAAATAATGACTTTAAGACTATCCTCTTCTAATGACAGTGCATTGCATTGTTGGAAATAGTAAGTTTTGGTAGATGATAAGATCAGTACCCTGCTGGACAAGATGCAAAAGGATCACTTAAATGGATTTGCATGTTGTTTCTGTCTGATATGGGATTTTTAGAGTGTTCTATCACCTTCAGAGGACCATCAATTTTCCCAATTACAAACTGCTAATTAGTACTGAAAAATCTAAACTGTTTAGTTGATCTAGTCTCCTTTATTAATTCTACAAAAAAAGTGATGTGGACAGTTATTTATCTATTATTTCTTTATCTGCCTTCCTCCCCTCATCTTTTTAATTCTCTTTTCCCATTTAAACATCCAACAACCTCTGGGGGCTCCCCACTGTTGAGTTCTGCTTGGAAGGAGCTGTAAAACAGTAGCTCCAAACTGAAGTAAATATTGACTAGGTCTCTGAGCTGAGCCCTTCTCAAAGGATCCTATTGTTCCTCCTTAGTCAGCACTCCATAGCCAAGGCTCAAGTATGCATGTGTTAGAAAATGAAGAAAGGCAGCAGAAGGAAATTAAACAGGGCACACAGCTGAACTTGTAAATGCTCCATATAGAGGAAAGGGAAACCTACAACAAAGAGAGCAGGAGCTTATACTGGGTTACTGAAAACTTCAGAGACATTGGATTCCTTGTCTCTGTTAGAGAAGTTTTTGATACTTGTAACTTCTTGCCTTGCTTTGAATGGAACTATCGTCCCACTTATGTCTGTTGTGTCATCCTAAATGGAAATTAAAGATCTTATGTTTAGAGGTTTTTAAAGAAGAATCATGCAAATCTGGGCCCCAGAACTATCATTTCCCCTAATTAATACATGTTCTGATGTTAATATCAACAGGAGAACTCTTGTCAATTTCTTAAAACTACTTTCTGACCATGTAGTCCTTGTGGGTTTCTCTTAGTGCTTTAAGATCTCATGGAAATCAAATAAATCAAACCATTTACCATACCAAGTAAAAGTTCTCAAGTTCTAAGTTTGCTCCTTTTCTAAAAAAAATAACCTATCTGAAAGATATAAATATTTTTCATTTAATTAACCCATACAAATATTTCTCTTTAAAAATAGAATATACTGAATAACAACTGCTAGCATTTTTACTACTTAAGGGTCTACACAGTTGGCTGATTTATGTTGTTACAGAAAAACACCTTAATATCCTTATTGACTATAACATCTTAAAAAAATTCTCCTGTGTCCTGATTGCAAAATGATTTTCAATAAATATAAGGAAATCAAATGACTGCATTTAATTAATTTCCTATTTATATACCAAGTTTCCTATAATCTTTAAATTCCTGCTTGTTTTTAATAGATTTTTAATATATGCACATTAAGACTAAAAATGAAAGTGTGAGCAAATTTTATCATGTAAAACTGATTTTTGTTCTAAAGTCGACCATTTTAAAAAGTAAGGTAGTATGTCTTCATAAAAATCATTGATATATTTATTTAAATAATGAATATGAATCTAATTTGTAGAAATTTCACAAGGTTTCACTTATAGAAAGGACAGAGGCTTTCATAAATACATCTCTGAAATTTAGGCATAGGTACAGATAATTACTATTACAATAGAAACATAAATAGGACTTTAATGTATTTTTTTCAGTGTGATTTTTTTGGTTTGATTTATTCAGGGTCACAGTATATGTCAAATATCTGAGGCTGTATTTAAACTCATGTCCTCCTGACTTCAGGGTTGGTGCTCTAACCACTATGATATTTAGCTGACCCTGACTTTAATGTATTTTCAGATTGTTTTGTTGTGTTATATATGTCACAAATGATTGGATATCCACACCTTCCTGAGGTGTTTTGTGGCTAGAATTATATATTCTAGTAGTGGGGTAGTAAAGATTATTCTAATGTCAATTTTTCTTTATGTTCTCAGTAAAATCATCAATACACCAAAATATTACGGTTTCCTGAGATGATGTGTTAATTGTGGAATTAATATTTTCCTTGATTTTACAACTTTTTAATGCCAGTACTATTTTTGAGTTTATGATAGAGAAGAAAATACAGTTAATTCAGATAAATAGGGCAGTAGATAGAGCACTGGGCCTGGAATCAGAAAGACTGCTCAAATCTGACCTCAGCATTTACTAGTTTGTGGTCCTAGAAAAGAAGCTAGTTAACCTCTCTTAAAAGGGATAAAAATAACACCTATCTCCTATGATTGTTGTGAGGTTCAAATCAGAAACATTTTTAAGGTACTTAGCACAGTATCTGGAAAATACTAAGTACTATATAAATATTAGTTATTTTTGTTGTTGTTATTCTTACTGTTGCAACTAATAGGATTTCTACAGTTTAGAGAAGTGTTTTTTTTTTTTGAATCTCTGAGAATTATTGAGTGAAGCAATGATGGCACCTTGCTCCACACACCATGTTACTTATTGGTACTCAGATTTCAGTGGGTAGCTGAAAAGGTGGGTACTCATTACACATCATCTCACAAGAGACATGTGGCAGGCCTGTGTAACTGGGGAAAAAGCAGGTTTACTCATTTCCTAAATGTCTTTTGAAAGGATGAATAAAAGGGTGAAAGTAGACCAAGTCTAGTGCCAGAAGACCTCAGAGCATGTATATTCCTGATCTTATGAAAGTCACATCTCCTCTGGGTCTCATATTCTGATTAGGCTAAATAGAGGGTTCTTAACCTTTTTTCCTTGTCATGAACTCTCTTTCCAGGATAATTTTTAAAAATGCATAAATAAAATACAAAGTATAACAATAGAGACAAATTTTATATATATATATATATATATATATATATATATAAAATTTTTCCCGTCCAAGTTCATGGACCATTTTCCCTGCCCCAAAATATATTCATAGACCCCTTGAGTGTTTGTGAACTGTAGGTTAAAAACTCAGTGCTCTTTCTAAATCTACAGTCCTCTTATCCTATTACAAAATGTGTTGTTTAGTATCCTTAATGGTTACCTTCCTGGAGGGGTGTGGTGATACCTTAATTTCAAATTTATTTTGGAGAGTCATGCACTGAAACTGTTTTTTTCTTTAGAGCTATTGGACAACTGGAATAGCTAGGAGGGTCATTGGATAGAGTGCTGGACCTAGAATTAGAAAGACCTGAGTTCAGATGTGGCCTCAGATACTTCCTAGCTGTGTTTGCTTAGTTTTCTCACTTGTAAAATGAGCTGGAAAAGGAATTGGCAAACTATTTCAGTATCTGTGTCAATAAAACCCCAAATGGTGTCACAGAGATATAGACATGACTGAAAAATAACTGAACAACATTGAACAACTCTATGTAACATGAATGTGTGTACAACGTACACATAATGTGTATGTATATACATACACATATAGAGTATGTGTTTTGTGCTAGATCTCTGCAGGTATGTCGGCAAGGGAAAAAAAAAAAAACTACAAATGCAGATCAGCAACTGTCTATAACTTGTAGTCTTATAGGGTTGCCCAAAAGCCCTGAGAGGTTAATTATTTGACCCACAACCTTGTCAGAGGCAAGACTTGATCCCAGGAGCTTTGTGATTTTGAGACCTGATGCTCTATCTACTTATTTACTAGTCCTGGTGACCATTTTGTGTGAATTCACTTAATATTTCCAATTTTTTCTGTCATTTTGGGGCTACCTTTGTTTTCACCTTTATTTCTGATCTGTTAGGGAAGTTTTACAGACACTGTATTTTCAAATGGTAAGCCACTTCCAGTTTCTGATTATCTGTCTCCAGATAGACTAGGGGAAAATGTTGATAAAGAAATTTGTAAATACTTGCCTTGCATAGACTAAGCTTTGCTATGGTGTTACACTTGGAAGGAATACATGTAAAAGTTAAAGAAATTTATCATTGAACCCTTTTAGTATTTTGTAATAGATTTGTTCTGTCACATTTCTGGCACTTATTTTCTATTACACTTATCTATAAATAGGTCATTTAGCTTGTGCTTGAAGATCTTTAGTGAGAGATACTTTTTGAAGTAACTCATTTCATTTCAGGATATAAAACAAGGAGGGGTATCTGAACAGACTGGATGACAAGCTACAAGAAGATAATTATAAATTAGAGCACTGGATTGAAATGACTAAGCTGGGTTTATAAGGGTAAATATAAAGGCTTACATTTATATTCAGAAATTCAGCTTTCCAAGTTCAAGATGATGGAGGCATGGTTAATAATAATCCTGGCTAGCATTTAGATAGCACTTTAAAGTTTACAAAGTGCTTTACAAATACTAGCTCATGTAATCCTCATAGTATTCTGGGTATAGGTACATTAATTATCCTTTTTTTTTTTTTTTACAAATGAGGAAACTGAAACAGAGAGGTTAAATAACTTGCCCAGGATCACAGCTAGCAATTGTCTGACTCCAGGTTCAGTATTTTACCCACTGTGCCATTTACTTACCAAACAACCGTCTAGAAAGATCTTGGTATTTTAAAGAACTGCAAACTCAGCAGTTGGATATGGAAACCAAAAAGCTAATGTAGTCTCAGACTGCATTAAAAAAGCATAATTTCTAGGAAAAAGATGTGATAATCATAATCAGTACTATATCTTGTTTAGACAACATCAAAATTATTGTGCTTTGCTCTGGGCACCACAGTTTAGAAAAGATATTGATAAGCTTCAGAGCTTCCAAAGAATGACAACCAGAATAGTAAATGATCTTAGGTCCATGCTACATGAGAATCAATTAAAGAAACTGGAGATATCTAGCCTGGAAAAAAAAGATTTAGGACTTTAGGTATTTGAAAGATTGCCATGTAAAAGAGATGAGTATCTTCTCTCTCCCAACAAACCCTTCCCTCTTCCAAACTTCCTTATTCATCCTGCTTATAAGCTAGGTATCATCCTCAACTCTTAATTCTCACCCCCATATCCAATCTGTTGCCAAGGCATGCCTATTTTATCTTTATAGCATCTCTTGAATATGCCCCACTTTTTCTTCCAGCACTGCTGCCACCCGGGTTCAGATCCTCAAAACCTCATTCATGCCTGAATTGTTTCAATAGCCTTTTTGTTGGTCTAACTGATGCAACTCTTTTCCCACTTTAGTCTATCCTCACTCAACTGTCAAAGTGGCCTTCTTCAAATGCAGATCTGACCATGTTACTTAACCTTCCCTAAAAAAAAAATCTGGAGTGCCTTCCTTTCCCCTCAAAAATCATATACAAAATCTTCTGGCTCACAGAGCCTTTCATAACCTGCCTTTCTTTACCTTTCCAGCCTTCTTATGCCTTATATATCCCCTTTCAAATGCTCTTCTATCATTCTTCTGTAGTTAGTCGGACCTTTCAGATGTTCCCTAGACAAGATGCTCTATCTCCCAACTCCAGATGTTTTCATTGGCTGTCTGTTCTCTCATACATGGAGTGCTTTCCCTCTTCTCTGCTTCCTGCCTTTCCTAACTTCCTTCAGGTCTCAACTAAAATCCCACTTTACAAGAAGGCATTCTCAGTCCCTTTCAATTCTAGTGTCTTCCCCTCTGTTTCTTATTTCTACTTTATCCTTTATGCAACTGGGTCCTACATGGAGTTATAGTCTTTCCCAGTGGATTATGAGCTTTTACAAGAGCAAAGATTGCTTTTTACCTTTATTTGCATTCCTTACTTAGCACAGTGCTGGGTACATAATAGGTACTTAAAAATGTTTATTGACTTCTGTTTGACTCCAGAGGATAGAATTAGAAATAATAGATTGAAGTCATAAAGAGGCAAAATAAGTCTTTCTGTTGTTAATAACAAAGCAAAACAAAACAACTTTTAACAATCAAAATTTTCCCAAAGTTGAATGGGGTTCTTTCCTTCCTTCCCTCCCTCTCTTCCTTCTTCCCTTCCTTCCTCCCTCTCTTCCTCCCTCCTCCTTTTTTTCCTTCCTTCTTTCCTTCCTTCTTTCCTTCCTTCTTTCCTTCCTTCCTTCCTGCCTTCCTGCCTTCCTGCCTTCCTGCCTTCCTGCCTTCCTGCCTTCCTTCCTTCCTTCCTTCCTTCCTTCCTTCCTTCCTTCCTTCCTTCCTTCCT